>CAVNYN010226508.1:0-51178 GCA_963692815.1 Nyctanthes arbor-tristis
CTCTTCCGATCTTACCTGGGAAATTAACCAGGCACGTTCCATGCGTTCAACTAAATTAGGAGAGCTTCCTTCCACCTTTGAAGCCCTAATTCTTCCACCATTAAAACCAACCCTCCTGTGCGTTACAAGTTCCACTTTTCTGGGCGATACAAAAGTTTTAGCCGGAGATAAATTTATGGGTCGGCAGCAAAAAGAACAACTGCTCGACATCTCTGTAAATTCTTTCCTTCTATTCCGCAATGATCAGTACTGATTTTCGTGATTTTACAATAAAGTCGACTCCTTTTTAAATTGGACACGATAAAGAAAGAATAAGAAGTTTACGAATTAGTTTAACAACTGGGATTTTTGTTCATATAACCCAAATTTCTTGTGGCGCAAACTGTTTTGCTGGAATTTTTCGTCGGGTTTACGAAGAAGAAGATAAACAGGTCTGACCCGGCAATCGCCGGTCCCACTTCGTATTTCTTTCTGGCCGGTGTCTGCTTTGGGTGAAGATCATTTCTTGCCCAGAGCTTTGCATAAATATGAAATTGGCACCTAAACTTCTGAATTGATAGTGCTAAAATTAACTATCTACATAAGTAAAAAATAGAGTTTTTAGTGATTATTAAAAGACACTTAAACAAGTTAAATTTAACTATTAATTTGTGTCACATTAGTGATTATAAATAAAAGTGTTAAATTTAATCATCAATTCAATAATCAAATAGTAGACCAATCTCAATTTAATTAAAATAAAAAAATAAGAAATAATATCACATAAAGTTTTAAGTTTGTTGTTAATTTTAATAATAAAAATAACAACTTGCTAAATTAAATATTTTTAGTAACTACTTTAACATCACCATTCGAGCATCCACATTGGTAGTGTTAAAGTAAGTTGTTAGTAGAGTTGTTAGTTAACAACTCAAAAAAAAACTTATATTGGTAGCGTTATAGTAGTTGTTAAGAGTATTTAATTTAACAAGTTGTTAGTTTCAAGTTAACAATAAACTTAACACCTTGTGTAGTATTATTTGCTCTTTTTTATTTTAATTAAATTGTGATTGACCCAATATTTGACTATTGAATTGATGATTAAATTTAATACTTTTATTTAGAATTACTAATATGACACAAATTAATAGTTAAATTTAACTTGCTTATATGTCATTTAATAATCAATAAAAACTCAATTTTTTTCTTATGTGAATAGTTAAATTTAACAATACCAATGTGGATGCTCTTAATGTAGATTGTTTTTTAAGTTGTTAACTAACAACTCCACTAATAATCTACTTTACCATTACCAAGGTGGATGCTCTTATATAAATAGAAAGTATAAAAATTGGATCAAATGAAGGAGAAGGGAGGAGGACCTTGTAGAAAAACAAACAAACATTAGTTCTTTTTGTATGTGTTTGCGAGTATGCACGCGTGAATAGGGGAATGATCATCAGACAAACTTCACTTATGGCCGATGACTTATTTATTTGACAACAAATCATATATCAATGATCATTTTTTTATTTTTTCCAAAAAGGGTGTCAGGGAGCCTTTTTAAAGCATTCCTTAAAGAATATCGAATATGACATTAGTTTACAAATACATTTACACGAGTTGCATACAATCTATTTTTTGTAGGTACATAAACTAGTGTTGAGTGCCGTTTGTGGTGTGTACCATTATTCTATGATTTTGTGTTTTACACAACATTCAAGTGAAGTGATGTGAATATATATTATGGGTTGATCTCAACAGTAGTTAATAAAAACTTCAATAACATGCAATATATAATATCATCTTATCATATACAGCCATTTCTAGGAAAAAAATTATTTCTCCTCCTTTGGTCAGTGGAAGTTTCATTTTCATTTCTCTTATGTTAGAATTTAGAAACAGAGTAAAAAGCAAATCTTGAAGCTGTTTTATCAAGAGATTAACACCATTTTTGGGCTCTATTATCATCCTCATAACTGGTAAGTGAACATATTTGGGGGAGAGCTCAAAAGAGAAGTTGGAAAGAATGAGAACCATGAGAACTTTGAGTTCAACCATGGCCAAGTTTTGCCCTAGGCACACATGCTGTCCGTCCCGAATCCGAAGGGCATGTATGAGTTTGGGTACTTGCAAGCACCGCCAATTCCATTTTCAAACCTCTCCGGCTTGAAATTCAGAGCTTCTGATCCCCATATATCGGTGTCTGTGTGGAGAGTTGAGACCATGCTCCAAAGGTTAACACCCTTTGGCAAACAGATGTTGCCAACTTTCATGTCCTTCAGTGCCTCCCTTGACAATGTAGGTGCCGGAGTGTAGAGGCGCAAGGTTTCTTGAATCACCATGTTCAACTACATAGCCCAAAACAAGTAATGTTAAAGTCCATCTTATGAAACATGTCATGACTGTCTATTCATTAGATTAATATATAACTGTTTCATTTTACGAAGCCTATCCATGTCGGGGATGTGACCATTACAAACTTCCAAGACCTCGTTTCTTGCTTGCGTTTGCCACTCCGGCTAAGAAGATGTTTCTGCAGTTATCAACAATGAACTGATAAATCTTATCCCGACTCAAATCACTGCTTTTTGCACCTTCAACAAGCATTTGTAATAAGTCCTCCTCATATCCTTCTTGCTGCTGTCTTTCCTTTACTGCCTTCAAAATCAATCCACAGACTTCCTTCTCCAGTGCCCATATTTCTCTGTTGCTCTTTGTTGGAAGATATCTGTGTACATCATTAAATTTAAAAATCTGATGCAAAATTAATTAAAGTGAGAGAACCAAAAGATTTGAGAGAAAATTTCAGTTTAATTCATAAAAAGAAGTTAGGTTTTCACATTATTAAACATTAAGGTTCATTCATTGTGTGCTTCAACTTTTGATTTAAGAATATTGAACCTCAGTTTCTGTTTCTCGATTATATTCCTCCGTTATCCTTTGAAGTTCGTCTTGAGTTTAAGCATTCATCACCCCAATCTTCTACTGAACTATAAATCTTGAGAATATCGATGCTCTTGTTTATAGTATTGCAAGAAGCTTAAGAATTTAGTACTAATTTACCTTAAACCTGGGAATCCAAGTAGAGATAATGTCTTTTTGGACGAGCTCTTGGAGAGCTCCAAGTTTCGAAAATATATCTTGTCCTTTGGAGTAGTTGCTACCAAAACAAGCTTGCGATATTACATCACCTGGAAATCTTTTCGTATATTTGTCTACCACAATATCTCCGATTCCAACTCCTGTCAAAATTTCATGCTTCCATGACTCTATCAGCGATACGGCAGATTCTGCGATTATGTTCATCATCCCCCACACAATTTTCGGTTTTTCTTATGTTGGTTAATTCTTTCTGTAGATGGAATAAATAAAACGGAGAGTCTGCTAAAATAGGATTCATGTAGCCGACTTTAAGTAACTCCCAAGTTAATTTATGGGTTTTTTACATCTAGCGTCCCCAACCTTTTACCTTTTTACAGATTATATCTCTAACATTTGTTTTTCCTTCAGTATGTCTCCAATCTTTAAAGAAATCCCCTATTTCGTCTCTGGTGACAGAAAACGTCAAATTCCACCGTTAAGGTCAGGGGCATTTTCGGTAATATAAAAAAATTAATATTTTGATGCAAAAAAAATGAAGCAACAAAAAAAAAAATTTTTGAAAAAATTTGGGGGCCGGGGGGACTCCCCTCCTTCTGCCATTTCTGACAACCAGAAATGGCAGCTGTGTTTACTGTCAGAACCTATTCTTGATGCCATTCCAACAACAAGTAAGGGGACCCTTGCTTGCTGCCGGAAGGCTGGCGGAAATGGTAGCCAGGGGGGAGACCCCCCCTTTTTTGCTTTTTTTTTTTATTTTTTATTAAAATGTAAATTTTTGTATGTTACTGAAAATGCCACTTTAACAGTGGAATTTGACGGTTTCCGTCACCAGGAACGAAAAAGGGGATTTCTTTAAAGGTTGGAGACGTATTGAAGGAAAAACAAAGGTTAGAAACATGATTTGTAAAAAGGTGAAAAATTGGAGATGCTAAGTGTAAAAAACCCTTAATTTATACTTTACTGTAACCTTTTCCATGTATAGTTGAGGAGCCATAATTTTCCTCTGCCGTGCCCAAATGCCTCCGTTGGAGGTTAAGATGCCTTCCCCGAGCAAAGGGCCGAGCTCTTTCTGTTGATATTTCGGCCGCCTCAAGTCCAATGACGTGCAATTAGTTATTTATTTCACCAAATCCGGATTGTTTACGTATATTATTTGCATGTTTCCAAGAGAAAAAACAAATAACCGACCTATATATGTTATAAGTATTATTGTAGCACTTGATCTAATAGTTTAAATTGTTTGATTGGCGGATTATGCGGAGACATACCGTATTGTTTACTCCATTGCTGAAAGAATGGAAAAACTGTGGCACAGTCATGGGAGACTGGAGGATGAGGATGACTAATAGGAGACTTCTCGGTGAAATCTTGAGATTTCTTGATCTCTAAGATGTTACCGACAAGAATTTTGGGAGGGGGGCCATCGATACCTTGTTTTTGAAGAAACTCACGTAATTTCTTTTGTTTCATCACAAGTACATTCTACAAGAACATGAAGAAACTTGCAAGAAAACCAAGAACTATGGAGATGATGAACATATTATCATGAAACCTAGCCATTATTAGCTTTGAATACTTATTTAGATCGTGTGAAAAAAGAAAAAAAAATATAAGCCAAATCAAGGCAATTCATGAATAAAAAGGATGGATATAGAGTGGGAGTCCTGGGAGACACTTGACTCTTGTGTGTATATTTGATTAATTGGGGTAAAAATCATGAAATGTTCACGTAACGTTTTATATAACGTTTTGTAATTCTTTCGTATTTATTTGTCTTTTAATTTTATATCTTAGTCCATTACTTTAATGTTCATTGAAGCTAATTTATACATGTAGGGGACTATTTAAGCACCTTTTATTTGTTACTAGGGTTCTTGGTTGGGATGTAAACGTTGAAATGAGCAAAAAAGTGAACATTGATTGCAATTAATATGTGGTTTTGTCAACAAAAATTATGGTATGAATATAATTATCCTTCTAATATATAGTGGTAACTAGTAAAATTATTGCCAAGACTCATCTGATCTAATGACATCTATGTTGGAATCTCATATCAAGAGTTCATTTCCTGACATTTACAATTCTCTTATAATAATAATAATTAGTTAAGTTACTATAACTAGATTTTCACATGAGATCGGTGCATAGATAATACCAAAACAAATATATATAATGGTTAATACGTAAAATTGAATAACGATCATAAGCACTTGTCAATTGCAATATTTTTTTTATTACTTGTTATATTAAACTAGATATGAAATGTAATTACGTGACCTCATAATAGACATTTTATAAACTTTAAAATACTAATTATAAACGATTTATCAGAAACTATTTTATTTATATATTGATTGAAAATATTAGAACATTTAGAAATATGTAAATAAAGTCTGCATGATTGAGAATAAAAGATTGTTAAATGATTACAAAATAAATAACTTAATAAGCACTTGGTATAAACCAATCTAATTTTTTACGAAAATTTTTTAAAATAAGTAGTTATAATAAGACTACTTCCATTATATATATATACACACACACATATATATATTTCAAGTAATTATAATTATTACTCTCCAAACAAATTAACATCCCGAATTACATAATATAATATACAATGTTGCAAAAAAAATATAATATAATATACAACAGTGTATCATTCTAACAATATTAGCAGGCTAATTGGCGCAGAAGGACCATAACGTATGAGGTTCCTGTACAAATGGACTCTATCATTTTGACTTTGGCAAATTAAACTCTAACGTATCACTATTCATGCAGAAAAGGACCCTATTGTTTCTGTCTTGACAAATTAGACTCCAATCTATTACTATTCATGAGGAAAAGGACCTTCCGTCTCGTTCTGTCAAAACTTCCATTACCTCAATGTACATTTTCTCATACCCAGTAGCTTGACAAGAATATATATGTCTTTTAAAAATTACAATCTCTTTTTTCCGCTTCTTATAATAGTATATTTAATTGTTATTATTTATTATTATCATCAACATCTAACACTCCATATAAACATATGATAGTATATCATTTTCATATTTGAACCCCATGATTTATGAAAATTGACATGGATGAACCTCAAATATGCCGCTAAACGTTTATGCAGTGTGTTAGATATGTGATATTTGACGCGCCATATCATCTCCTAATACGACTAAATATCTAACAGTAAATAAACACTCATTTTTAATATGTCAAAAGATGATGATAAGAATAAATAATAATTAAATATACAATTATAAGAGGCGAAAAAAGATATTGTAATTTTTAAAAGATATAAATATCCTTGTCAAGCTGCTGGATATAGGAGAATATGCATGAGGTAACATAAGTTTTGAAGGAGCGAGACGGAAGGTCCTTTTCCTCATAAATAGTGATAGGTTGGGGTCTAATTTTCCAAAGTCAAAACGAATAGTGATATGTTGGAGTCTAATTTTCCAAAGTCAAAACGATAAGTTTATTTTCTGTATAAATAGTGATAGGTTAAGGTCTAATTTACTAAAGTCAAAACGATAAGTTCCACAGGAACTTAATACATTAGAGTCTTTTTGAACCAATTAGCCAATATTAGCCATTAGCAATATCGTATAAGTAAAAGATGTTAATGCGAGCTGTGTGTCTCTGACAATTCCCACATTCTCACCAATATGAGCAATTATTATATTATTACTTTTATTTTTTTATTATTTTTTTGAACAATATAGTATTACTTTTAGAAATGGAGCCATTTTTTCTAGGGTCATAATAAATAACTAGGGACGCTAATATTTTTCAAGTATGCACATTGCCAAATTTGAGAGAGAGAGAGAGAGAGAGAGAGTTTAGTTAATAAATTGCACTAAAGAAATAGATTTGAATTAAAAAAGAACTAAAAACATATTAATGGGCACAAAAACGTTTAAAAATTCCACCACCGTCCAGGGTCTCTCACCGCGGGATCGTGGTCTAAGTCCACCACCACCGTCCACTACTCCACCGCGGGGCATGAACCCACCACTATCCAGCGTTCCCCCCACCCACCCCAACCCCATGGCCATTTTTTGAGGAACGGAAGGGAAAAAATGGTGATTCTGCAACAAGTACAATTTTGACTTCGGTTAGTTATAAATTAACTGGAAGATTGCCCCACTTTGAACCAAACTCGACAGCGTCACCATTTGTGTGCTTCGTCTCCCTGTACTAGGATTCAAGAATAATTTGCAGACATAACTTAGTATTTTCTTGTTACCAGAAGTTTTGTTTCTTTGAAATCCCCGGAATATTACGAAAATTCCTAAGGATTTTATACCCCACTCCAACCCCCACACCACGAACATTCATACGCAAGTTTTTGCTATAGAGAGAAAATTCCATTTGTCGAAACATCAAAAAGGCCTTTTCAGTGGATTCATTTTTGTTTTCCATTGTCTCTACTCAATTCAATAACACAAATCCAGATATGCAGCCTTCAGCTGTGAATATAGAATCCCCAACTCGGTTTCGCTTAATATCCGAATTGGGTTCTCTTGTGTTTAATTATTCTAGGATCAATAGAGATGGGAATTCACCATCTTTACTGGATTACTTCTACTTCGATGGGGAAAGGAAGCCAAAAGCGGCGGCTTCATTGAGTTTGAGCACAAAAGGTTCTTCTTTTAGTGTTAGAAAAGTATTGAATCAGTTTAACAGAGCTATTCAGTTCCATTGTGAGAGAATCCCACTTGGGTTTGCAGAGGCTCGGGTTAATGGAGAGGAGAATAATGCGTCGGGAAATGATGGGAATTTGGTTGTGGATGATGCAGAGACAGTTCCAGTTAATGGTGATTCTGCAAGTCCCAAAAAAGTTTTGATTTTGATGAGCGATACTGGTGGGGGTCACCGAGCTTCTGCAGAGGCCATCAAGGCTGCTTTCCAGGAAGAGTATGGTGATCATTATCAGGTTTATCTTCGGTTCAGATGAATGCATTTTGTTTCCTTGGTAAATGATTAATTTGTATGCATTTGATATGGAAAAGAAGAGTTAGCAAATTTCTTCTAATAAAACAAAATGAAAATCAAAATAAGCAATTCAAAAACAAACATAATTGTTTTTTCACACCCCTGGGATGGTAGCTACAACCACTTCCAGGTTTTTGGCATAGCAGGAGAGATAAAGCAATAAAGTAGCGCTTGTGCCTCTCAGATCGTAAAACTGCCTTTTTATTTCTCAATTATTTGTGTGCCTTGTCATGGAAAGGCAACATTTACATTCCATTTTGTCGGATACTCTCCATAGGACAAACATTGCATGTGGTAGAATTAGGATCGTACAATAAATGTCAAAATAATAAGAAAGCAAAGTGTGAATGCTCAACACCATGCTCCAAGGGACCTTGCTACAATGCCATCCTAGAATTCTTTATGCAGCATAATAATTAGGGTAGATTAATATGCTCATTTTGCCACAGGTCTGATGTTGCATGCAAGGACAAGGACACAAGTGCATAGCATGAATCCATGTGCGTGCATTGTGCATTGTGCTTTATACCTTGACTTTTTTTGGTAATCGGGAGAAATGCACTGTTATATTTAGTTGCCTTTCGTTAATCATTTTGTTCTATGTTGTTGAACTGTGTATGTTGCAGGTGTTTGTTACCGATCTATGGACGGATCATACGCCGTGGCCATTTAACCAACTACCAAAAAGTTATAACTTCCTTGTTAAACATGGAACCCTATGGAAGATGACATATTATGCTTCAGCACCTCGAGTAATTCACCAATCCAACTTTGCTGCGACTTCAACTTTCATAGCTCGGTAAGAGTGCTTCTTAAATATATATGATATCCTCTGTAGATGTTGAAGTTGTATCTCTGGGGCTACTTGTAGAAATTACAAGTTTGGAAACTATGACAAAGGAAAAACGAATGTTAATGCTGTTTGAAGAGTGATAGCTATTATTTTGCATCTGAGTATTTATTTAGAGTATTTCTCCTCCAAATGATAATCCTAATGTGGTATGCTGAAACAAGACTATTTTTGGAATATTGCTGTCAACATGTTATTAGATCATATACGATTGTTCAAATTCATTTTTTTTTAATAATTTTAAAATTAATTTTTATTTTGAATGTCAAATGCTATGCGATATTTGTATTCTGAATCTATTTACTTTATAATTTTATTATTTTTCACTTATCACTTCTGTGTTCTGACAATATTTTACTCATGTTCTATCCATAGAGAGGTTGCTAAAGGATTGATGAAATATAAGCCTGATGTTATCATCAGTGTCCATCCGTTAATGCAACATGTTCCTCTCCGTATCTTGAGGGCTAAGGGACTCTTGAAGAAGATAATTTTTACCACAGTAGTGACTGACTTGTGTACTTGTCATCCTACATGGTACACTCAGCAGGCCATTTTGCCTAGTTTTGCTATTTTAGTGTACATTTAATTTATCTTGTCTTCTTATTTATAGGTTTCACAAGCTGGTAACAAGATGCTATAGCCCTTCAGAGGAGGTAGCGAAACGAGCATTGAGGGCTGGTCTTCAGCCTTCTCAAATTAAAGTTTATGGGCTTCCTGTACGGCCTTCATTTGTGAAGCCTGTTCGTACAAAGGTTGGTCTACTGCTATTATATTATTTTTTCTTGTAAATAGAAAAGCCTTTTTTTCCCCTTGGTTTTATCTCTCCAAATATTTTGCAGAAATATACAATAACTCACTAGTGAACTAGCATGATTGAAATGCTTTGTTATATTTCGTGGATAAAAAATAAAAACCAGGATAAACTTAAATGACAAACAACTATGAGCATATTTTTAAAGGATAGTTTGGTAATTTTGTAGTAATTGGCATTAGGATGGAATCTGCATGGTTTCAGATTCTGATTCTTATAAAATGCATCAGCTTTTGTTATAATAGGCTGGTCAACCACTAAAAAGTTACGTAAAGGAGATCGTTTGGATTTGTTTGCGCAAAATCAGTAATTAGCTACCTAGGAAGAGCTTATGGGCTGTTGATGAGGATACTTTCCAGCAGAACAGGAGAAATGGTAAATTCATGGTTTTTATCTGTGGAAAGATTCTTGTGGACATGTTAAAAAGACATGAATAGTTGATAGGAGAAAAAACTATCATAACTTATGGAGTGAAGAAGGCTGTGGTCAGGGTTGGAACTTGGAAGAAGGCTTGTAAAATGGTTTTTACCAGTTATCAAAATATTTTCCAGCCTTGATTGCCTTTAGAATCCTTGCTCTGTTAGGTGGCAAGGCTTTGCCCTGGGTTGGAACTTGGAAGAAGGCTTGTTAGATGTTTTATTGATTTCTAAAATATTTCCCAGCTTTGATTGCCTTTAGAATCCTTGCGCTGTTAGGTGGCAGGAATGAGAAGCTATCCGATCGTAAGATATTAATTGGTTTCTAACATGTTTGCCTGTCACACCAGTTGCAAAATTGGAGTTTTTAGTGGGCAAGCCAGCAAGCATTGGCATGGTTTTTCTACCTTCTTTTGTTGCTTCTCCTTGTCCTTTTTTTCCCTCTTTGTCTGCTTCGTTTCCTGTCTCAGAAGAAAACACAGGGCGGTTTTGGGTTTGTGGCCGCGCCGAGGGGTCCGGCTAGTGTTGGCTGGGTTAGTATGGGATGTTAACGGAGCTTCTTTTGGGAGGTGAGATCGGAAGAGGAAAAAAATTTTATTTTAGTATCTCTTTAATTTTTATGCAGCCCGACTTGAACTTTTCCACTGTTTACTCTTCTTTGAAAGCTGTTCATAGGATATCTCTTAAAGAACTACTAATGTTAGGTTGCTATGTATTCTAATTTGTATATTATAGACTGAATTAAGGAAGGAGCTCAGAATGGATGAATACCTCCCTGCTGTTATGTTAATGGGTGGTGGGGAAGGAATGGGTCCTATAGAGGCTACTGCAAGAGCACTCGGTGATGCATTGTATGATGAGACCAAGGGGAAACCTACTGGTCAGGTTCTTGTGATTTGTGGCCGCAATAAAAAGCTCGCAGACAGGCTGCAAAAAATTGACTGGAAGATTCCGGTCCAGGTAAATTTCCTACTGTACATTTGCCTAAAAGACCAATACCATTCAATGATTCAATCCCATTGGGAAGATTTAATTCACTTATAAAAGTAGTTTACCCGTCGAATATACAATTTGATTTTTCTAACATTTATTATGATAACGCTCTTGTGTTTTTAGGTAAAGGGGTTTGTCAATAAAATGGATGAGAGCATGGGAGCTTGTGATTGCATTATCACTAAGGTATGCTGCTCGTGCCACCTTAACTTGTCCAGCCTGATGTTTCTAAAATGAATTCTGAAAATAAAAAACTTCCCATCTGGTCATCACCCATTTTGACACGAAGAACATGTTTAATATAATCAACTAGGTTGCACCAGACTGAAAAATAGGATGTTCGAGATTTTAGTTTTTTTATCATCTTTAACAGTGTGTAGTCCATCTCATCAAACGTGCCATGATGGTCATCTGCAGGCTGGTCCGGGAACTATTGCAGAAGCAATGATTCGAGGACTTCCGATAATTCTAAATGACTACATTGCTGGCCAGGTAACAACAATAATATTTTCTTATTGTTCTTGACAAGGAATGAAATCTCCTCTTTTGAGGCAGTAATCAATATCTTTCTATTTTAGAAAAAAATGCTTTTAAATTGTTGGTAGTTATAGCCTGTTACATTTATCTTTCTTGGGGAGATTAGTTGGATATTCTTGTCAAATCGAGCAATATATTGTAAGTGTAATGTAGGCAGGACACGAGATATGAACAAAAACATACCCCGATATCATGAAAGAACAAAAAGGGAAATTGTTGGATTATGGATGGAACCGGGGATTAAGGTGGTTCTGTTGTGTTCTTATTCAGTCTACATTCGTATTTTATATCCACAGACAACCAGACTTGCTCCTTTTACAACATGTTTGGTATACAGTATTGGACAACATTGTCCAATGAGGTCCTATAGTTTTGTGCTCAAGTTTCTTCTTTATTACAGGAAGCCGGGAATGTGCCATACGTCATTCAAAATGGGTGCGGGAAATTCTCAAAGTCGCCAAAAGAGATAGCAAATATAGTTTCTGAATGGTTTGGCCCGAAACAAGATGAGCTCAGGGTCATGTCGCGGAATGCATCCAGGCTTGCGAGGCCAGATGCTGTATTTAGGATTGTACATGATCTTCATGAATTGGTCAGGCACAAAAACAATGTCTCTGAGTATTGTGCTACTTAAATTCTGTATCTTGGATCCAAAATAATAAATGTAACATACACTATCTTTTGAAGTTAATAATACTAAAATAATGAATAGATTCTTCTGCGTCCTTTTTCTGTGCCTACTTTATTTGAATTCTGAATAGAAAAATGCTATTCATTGTATGATGAACACATGGATTCATAGTTTGAAATAATAAGAGAAACTCGATTCATATATAAGATTCATAGACGGATTTGTCAGTGGTAGGGTTCCATTATTTTCTATTCTTTCGCACTCTTGTAATTTTGCACATTTTATACGAAGTTAAAAATAAATACATAAATAAATTGAAAGAGGAATAGATTCCTAGGTCGTAGGTGAAAATCTAGCGATCTATCGTAGCCACGTCATCCACAGTTTTGTTATTTCATGTCTCTTGGAAATGCCCCCGACGACGGGTCAAAAGCCCAGAAAACAATACAACATTCAACGCGCTTTCGAGAGAAACTCCCACTTCTGCTGTGTTAGTTGTCATATCTGTTTCTTGAAGAAAAAATACGGGGCCGTCTAACGAAAAAAACTTATACAAAAAAAAATAAAGGAAAAAAAAAGTAGCCAAATATTGACCCAACTCTTCATTTTTCTGTGGGTTTTTGTTTTTGTTTTTGGATGATGGGGTGGAGATACAAAACTGGGTTGGGGCTGATCGGAGCTTTTGTGTTGATATGGGTCACTACCGCAGAGGTTACTCAGGTAAGAATTTGATTTTCCCCCGTGTTTCCTCTTCAAATTATGTGTTCATGCATATCTTATGTCCATATTATATGTTTTGATTTTTTCTTTATATTTTTGATTCACTTTTTTGTTTGTTGACTGTTGTATTTCGATTTCTTGAATTTCGCCAATTTTGCAGATTATATATGATTTTTTGTGTTGATTTTTCCCATTGGAAACATATAGACCGTGAATGGCAGAACATGCTTTAGGAAATTTCAGACTTGAGCACCTCTATTTCCAATCTTAGGATTTCGGTTCACAAATTTCCTGGGGTCCATATAGATTTGGTAGTTGGGTTATTTTTCGTTGTGGCTGAATAATCCTCAAGAGCAATTAATTATTAGGCAGATCATGATCAATTGGATAAGAAATGGGGTTTCTTGTAATTCTTCTAAGAGCAAAAAAGGTATACAACAAACGGGGCATTTTCCAGGGCCAGGATTATGAATTGGCTTTGATTGGATTTTTTTAACATTTCATCTTATGGAAGGGAATCTCGAAAGGAAAGGTGCGGTTTAAATTAGCTGGCGTCGACATTTCCAATCTGAATATATACAGGGTTTATCAAAAGTGTTCATACATCTTTTTTCTTTCCTATGATATAGGTTGAAGATGTCCTTTTCTTCTTCTATGATTGGTTTTCAAAATAGACTCTATCTAAAGTTCTTGAATCCCATGACGCTATGAGTTGGTTTGTTCTGTTATCTAAAGGGGAGAATCAACGCAGAAGTCAAAACTGTAACAGGGTTTTGTAATCATTAGGTATTTAGGTTCTTCTGAAAAACTGAATAACAGATGATTGAATGGGTTTGTTTCTTGAGAGTGTCAAGAGTCAACTGTGAAGTTTTTTCATTTATGTTTGACTAATGAAAAATTTCTTGACTAACTATGCTTGATTGACAGATCAGATAATTTCCAGTAGTACAACATATCATTAAAAACTGCAGGTCTAACTCTAAGCTCATCAAGGGGTGCTAATATTTATCCATGTATTTTAGTTCCGTCTGTAATAAACCTTTTGACCAGCTGCTTCCTTTCTATGCAAGACTTAAATATTTTGGATTTCAGAGTTGAAATTTACTCGATTGAAGTTCTGCAGAAAATTTTCACAGACTACAGACAGCCATTTGCTCTTACATATCTGTGGATATCTCTAATGGTGGTCTATCTTCCAATAGCATTCTTCAAAGATTGGATCGCACGTTTAGTAAACAGGAATCGAATTACGAATCTTTATGGCGAGGATTACCTCTCTAATTCCTTAGTTGAGCTAGACTCTCCTTTCAGAATTGATGAAGCACTGCATGATGCAGATGGAGCTCTGAAGCACTATCTTCCGAGCGACATAGATTCGGCTGACATGGAAGTGGGACGACCATTGTTATCTAAGGATTCAGAAGATGAGTTTCACATGATTGAGGTCCTCGACGATGCAAATGATGTCAGCTCAATGGAAGTAATTAAGTATAGCTTATATCTCGCTCCCATATGGTTCATTACAGAGGTAATCTATTCAAGTAATGTGCTCTTCCGACTTAATTTCTACTTCATTAAAACCAAATAGAACTATTTTTGAAATATTTCTTCTACTAAATAATGATTTTAGAGGCATGGGCCTCGTGGCTCAGTTAATTGGTTATCGAATTGCAGAGTGAATGATCTGAGTTTAAGGATTGCACTGAACTATCTCATTACCATGTACCTCCAAGCATTAAAAGGAAACAACCTTTTGGCTAGAAAAATAAGAGCAGTTTATTTCTTCAGTTTCCAAAAAGACTGATGATTATATTATTTTGGTTACGTGTTCCTAAAAATCTAATTGGTTTTCTCACTCTGATGTTTTACATGAAGTACTTGTCAAACTCTGCACTGGCAAATACCAGTGTTGCAAGCACAACCATCTTAACATCAACGTCGGCGCTCTTCACACTTCTATTTGGAGCATTAATTGGGAAGGACTCTGTAAATATTGCAAAAGTTACTGCTGTTTTAATCAGTATGGCTGGTGTTGCAATGACGACCATGGGGAAAACGTGGGCGTCTGATGAAATGCTTAGTGTCTCCGAGTAAGTCCAGTCACAACCTTTTCCATTTTCAGAATTAATTTTCATGTACAACACATAATGATTGCATGCCGTTCATCACATTCGGATGGGTTGAGTTCCATCTAACCATAGAGCTAATTAAAATTGTCTTACCGGGATCATGACTGTATTTCTTTGGTTATTTATTTTTTTAAAACTAACTTATCCCTGCAACTGCCATCCAATTTAATGCAGAAGTAGAAGGCATTCTATAATTGGAGACATCTTTGGTCTTCTCTCAGCAGCATTTTATGGTTTGTTTACAGGTAAATCTATTGTGGTTGGCAACGATTTATAAATTTAATTATATCAAATATTTCGACGCAGTTAAATCAGTAGTACTGTTTTCTAGTCTCACTGTCTTGTCTTGTGAATTATTTGAAACTCGCAGTGCTGCTTAAGAAATCTGCTGAATCTGGAGAAAAGGTTGATGTTCAGAAGTTCTTTGGATATATAGGACTATTTACTCTTCTTGGACTCTGGTGGCTTGGTAAGATACTGCTATAAATGAATCTTTGTCATCAATACTTTGAATTTTTGTTCTGAACGATACCTTTGTTGTTGCAGTATGGCCCCTCGGTGCCCTGGGGATAGAGCCCAAGTTCGAATTCCCAAGTTCAGCATCAATCAGCAAACTTGTGTTGCTCAATGGCTTTGTTGGAAGTGTTCTGTCAGATTATCTATGGTATGGACTCACTTCCATAATTTGTATTTCTGCAACTAATCCATTTCGACAATTAAAACTCATTCTTTTCTTGCAATTCACCAATGTCCCTTAATTCATTCCATGTTTTAAGTGTTAGTAATTATAGAATGACCCGGTTGGGGATGAGAACATTTTGTTCATTTCGAACAAATATAAGTCCTTGGAACTTAATGTTGCTTCACATTTCAATGGTTTCCTTGCCCTTTATCTATAAACAAGGGAACGCCAACGCTACACATATATACTTGCAAGGATTTTTGTTTGACCGACATAAATAACATGTCTGAACTGAACTATGAACCAGGGCGCTTTCTGTTGTTTGGACTACTCCATTAGTTGCAACGCTTGGCATGTCCTTGACAATACCGTTAGCGATGTTAGCAGATATGGTTGTCCACGGTCGTCATTACTCTGCACTCTACATCTTTGGATGCATACAGGTATACTCTTCTTCTTATTGGCGCTTAGGCGTTCTTGAACTTTTCGGAGCTTCACTGAGTAGTTTTTTTTTTTTTGAAGGTTTTTGCAGGATTTATCATAGCTAATCTCTTGGACTTGTTTCCTTCTAAGAGGAGATGAGACTTAATACGATGAATGACAAATCTAACTGATGTGTCTATAATACGTTGTAGGAAATTTATGCCTCGAAACAAAATGTAACAAAGACATGCAAGGAAAGCATGAAGCATATGATATATAGAGCTTCTTGCCATCCTAAAGTAGATGTTTTTTTGGCCTTGGCGGCCACTTGGATGCAAGTTCATTGTCGGCTGTAGCTTTGGAGATGTATTATGTATATATAAACATAACATATATATTCTGTAAAAAATTAAAAATCACTATTCCGTTAGTCGAACCGAAAATCTCTATTAGGTGCGTCTTGAAAATAAATGTTGGAAAATTTGTTGATTTTGGAAACTCTTTATTATCAAATAAGAGCAACTTTTATGAAAAATTTCCAGTGCCCTGAATGCGTCTTCCGATCTCACGTGACATGCATACATGTATGTTACAACCACATAACTCGTATGAGTGTTAAAAATTTATTCTCTCAACACTTATTTGTTTTTCATCATTCAATCTTTCGCTAGTTTCATAACTGCATTTTAAATTGATTGCGCATTGTGCATTGTGAAAAATATCGTGAGAGCAAAAAAAAAAAAAAATTTGACAAGGTATTGGAAGGTTTCCATCAAATTCACGCATACAGGTAATTTTAGAGAAACATAAAAATATGACACATATAAATAATATTCTTACGTGATAGGTGTATTCACTATATGATTAAAAACTGTGTGTTAGCTTATGGCTAGATTATCAATATTTTCTACTTTACTTTTTTAAAAGCCTAAAAATCATTTTTTTTAAAAGAAAAAGGGCCAAACAAAGGAAGGAGCCCCCCCCCCCCACCCCCCGCCCCCCAAAAACAAAAGAACTGTTTATATCCAAGTAGATTCCTAAATCCGAAGTACGGTGGTATCAGATCTTCGTTACTCTGCCGTCCAGAGCTACACAGACCTGACCGCCGATTTTGTGTGCCGAATCTTGTCACTCTCAAGCACTCTGGTTGCTTGAAAATTGCTTAATTATAGTAATGGACAAGGGAAAGGCTGTTATGGGTTCTGGCCGCAGATGGGCTGTGGAATTTACGGATAATTCCACATCCAATTCTTCCCGTGACATCCCGGACCCCCCTGGATTCAACCGTTCTGCCCACGATCAGGTAATTAAATTAGTCTTTGTATGTTTTTTCTGGGATTCTTTTAATTATCTCAATTCATGTTTTGTTTTGTTTTGACTTGATTGGTTTCTGTAAGTAGGATGATTCTGCTGTAAGTAAACAGAAGAAGGATGCCGAAGCCAATTGGAAAGCCCAGGTAATTTTAATTTAGTTTGAAGTTTATCATTCTCAATTAAATGGAAGGATTTCTCTAGGGGAGTAATTGGGATATAAGTTAATTGGGAATTGATTATGAGGAAAATTTGAATTCTTGATCTAAAAGAGGTAGACATGCTTTGGTTGTATCGATTGACCCATTCTTGAATCTACTACCCGTGATAATTGACTATCTTCCACAGGGACCCGGGGGTGGCTGTGTATGCAGAGCTAAAATAAAGTTGGTCAATTTGTTAATTATTTAGTGATCACAAGTTTTATCCCTTGTTGTTCGTCAGCCTGGCAGTTATTTAATGTGAATATTTGGATGGCAGTAAACATCCTCTTTTATCTGCCAGGCACCCACTTTAGGTGCCTTTAGTAGGTTAATTTAGTTACATGGTGAAGAGTTGAAATTATACTTTTATCAGACCTACACTCTAATATATTTTGTGAAAATGTCGCCTAAGTCATAAATTTGCTCACTTTTCACATTTCTCTTTCTAATCTGACTCAAACTGATATCCTCTCCACGAGATGAGCTGCATTCTACCTGTGCTGATAAGGTCAATGAGATGGCACAATTTGTAATCAATATTATATCTTCTCTAGTATGCGGGAGAATTCGGAAGGGGAAAAAAATCCTTTTCTCTTCCCCTTTGATAACTTTCAGTTATATTGATTTGTATTTTTGTCTGTCAAAGCACCTGCTGCTAGCTCTCATATGATCTTGGTGAAGAATTTGCTAGTGGCACAGTGCATTAAATTCACTAAGAACTGCAGATCTTTAAAGGCGCTTCCTGCATTTCCATGTCCTTTTACTGATATGTACATATACTTTAAAAAAACAGAAAGCATGGGAAGTTGCACAAGCACCTTTTAAGAACTTGTTTATGATGGGCTTCATGATGTGGATGTCCGGCAGCACAGTTCATCTCTTTAGCATTGGTATCACATTTTCAGCTCTTTGGCAGCCCATAAATGCTCTTCGAGGGGTTGGGAAAGGTGAAAGATCGGAAGAGCTTATGCTGTACTGTTTTTACTGCCACGTCTTTTGTTTCTTCTAGTTTCCTCGTCACTTGTATATATTTGATTATGGTGAGTGAAGTTTTACTTTTATTAGTTCCAAATTTTTAGTTGACATCTAATTTGTCAGAGAAATATATAATTCCTGAGTATCAATATAATCACTTCATGTTATGCATGAATGTAAAGCTTTCCCTTGCCTGCTGGAGGCACTGCCTGCCCTGTATATGTGAGGTGGGCAGGTTAGTAATACTCCATACATTAAAAGCACAGAAACTGAGATGTACATATATTTAAAAACAGAAAGCATGGGAAGTTGCACAAGCACCTTTTAAGAACTTGTTTATGATGGGCTTCATGATGTGGATGTCCGGCAGCACAGTTCATCTCTTTAGTATTGGTATCACATTTTCAGCTCTTTGGCAGCCCATAAATGCTCTTCGAGGGGTTGGGAAAGGTGAAAGTTAATTCTTATGCTGTACTGTTTTTACTGCCACGTCTTTTGTTTCTTCTAGTTTCCTCGTCACTTGTATATATTTGATTATGGTGAGTGAAGTTTTACTTTTATTAGTTCCAAATTTTTAGTTGACATCGTCACTGTATTCTAAGAGACCTTCTACATAGTCTTGATATTTCTGTCAGCTTATGAAGTCTTGATATTTCTGTCAGCTTCTTGTGTTCATGGTTCTGTTCTGATTAAACTTTGCTAACTATCATTCCTTTGATGGACAGTTTTTGAACCTTACAAAGACAATAGAGTGGAACTCTTAGCGCCTAAACTAGTATTTATTGCCCTTAATTTGGTTGGTTTAGGAATGGGTATCTGGAAGGTTGGTTCCTTTTCAACAGTTCAAGTCTTTGTAAAGTTTACATTAACATTGCTGTAAAGCTAATCCAATCTTATCTGTTGTTGACAGCTTAACACATTGGGTCTTCTCCCAACTCACGTATCGGACTGGGTTTCGTCCTTGCCTCCTGCTCAGGTTCGTCTGTCATACTACCTACATTGTTGGATTTATTTCATTTATTGCTCTGTAGGATCTGTGTCTTAATTTAAGAGGATGATAACCTATGGTTCTAATTTATTTTATTTACGGGGAAGATGGAGAAAACTGGATTAGTAAGCCATGTTTAAATGGGCCCATATGAAATTTATGCTTTTAATTAATAGATCAGTAGTTATTTTTGCTACACCACAACCCTATAATTGTGGAGTTTGCAGTTCATGGAAAATATGGCAGAGATGAGTAATAACATGACTGCTAATGTAGTTTATATTTAAAAACCTTTACAAATTTTGGACCATGACATGAGGTAGCCAGATATAATCACTGTAATGGAGACTAATGAAAAGGGAAAGAGAAGAAGGGGGTTGGGGGGAGGGGGGATTGTATCCTGTTTTGAGGCTATTTTCTTGTTTCAATTTATTCTTGCATATGAAAGAATTTTTTCTGGGAATGTAAGCAACTGGAGGATCTGCTTGAAAGTGGAACGGTGAGGATTTGCCAAATCACAGATTAATTTAACCCTAGGAAAATTGGAAGTTGCTTTACTATGTAGAGTAGAGCAGTACCAAAGTGAGTATAGAGTTTGTTATGATTATTAGTTGTAAGAGTAAATGAATTGTTGCAATTTGCAAATATATCGTAGATGGCTTAGTAATGTGGTAAACATGTATGGATCTCAGTCCTTTTAAAACAGAATGGTGCGGATGGTATTGTTTATGTCTTGCCTTCTGCAACTGAATATCTCATGTTAATTTTTTTCCCCACAAAGCAGTCATAATTACCAACTTGATTGATGACAGAAAATGTAATAATAATTGAATGTGCTAGTGATAGAGAGAAGTTCTTCTCTAGATTTTTGTTATTATCGATAATAGCTGGTCGCAGATTTAGGATTTTGTATGTGGGTATTTAAAGGATCTATAGTGTAATCTTTGGAGCTAATTTCGGAACTGAAACCTGTTTTTGGCTTACAACTAAGTATTTGTTATTTTCAGGAGGTCGAGTATTCTGGTGGAGGACTTCCTCTTTACTAACTCCCTTCGAGAGAGAAGAGTCAAACTTCCTGTGCCCTAATGGATAGAATGCGACTTTAAAATAGGGTAAGGGTAAATGACACCGCTGTTACTTGATGCCAACAATCTCCTTGGATGTTTATTTTCAGCTCCTTGTTAATTTTTCATTTGACAAGTTTGTGACTCTCTACTGCCCAGGAAACTAGATATTATAAGTGGCCAAAACTCGTACAATCTTATGTAATAGCATTATTATGTAATTTCCAATTTTGAATTATCAGTATCAAATTATTCGTTTATGATGGATGATGATTGCAAAATATTACCCGTATACTGTATACATGATAATTGCAGCCTAGTCACCCGCTCCGGTTCTTATTTTTGACGACTTTATTCAACAAGATGTCTTGGTTGTGGTACCACACCATACCGGCGGATAAATGGATGACCTTTCTTGATGATCATCAATTCAAATTCAAGTTACATCATTGTGACGTAGATGTGTAGGTATTACTGACATAATCCTAATGAACTATAGACGTGCAGACAAAGTTACACTCTTCAAGTTGATTGTGCATTTTTCTTCCGTTGAAATTAGAATGTTAAGAAATTATCGCCTGCCAAAAATAAAAAAATAAAAAAGCACACCCCACAGAAGACTGGCTGTCGAATCGAGGTTTTAGGATTATAAGTGGCCAAAACTTTGTACTACTATCATATTGTAGCTTGCAATTTGCTTCATTATTATGTAGTTTCCAGTTCTGAATTATTATCAATATGAAATTATTCATTTATGATGCATCGTTGCAATATATTACATGACACGTTGCCACACTTATCTAGAGCCGTGCGCTACTTGTGTGAAGACGATAAGTGTGTGAGACACGAGTCACTTGTACTTATTCTTATTTTTGATGGGTTTACTCGTAGATGTGTTGGTTGCAGTACAAGTGGATAAATGGATCACGTTTCTTGATGATCAATTGATCATCAATTCCAAATTTAAGTTACGTCGTTGTGACATGACATAAACGGTAGGCGACTCTTTTTTAAGGTTGGAAACGTGACATTCGTTCGGTCATCAAAAGTGGAAAATCCTACTCAACTATATATAGACATGCAGACAAAAGTCAAGTCAATTATTTATTATTATTATTATTATTATTATTATTATTATTATTATTATTATTATTATTATTATTATTATTATTATTTTCTTTCGTCCAAATTTACAATGTTGAAAAAATTACAACTGCTATCGCTTGCAAAGAAAGCTACACCTAAGAGATCGGACCCACTCCGACCTCTCAGAGGACCGGCTGTCGGAGCAGGGTTTTGGTTGGGGGGCATGGCCGGGAGGGGTTCGGTAGTGAGTGCGCATAGGGTAAATATAATGGTGATCAGGCTCTGAGTTTGAAGCCCAATTTGTTTTATTAGTCGGTTCGATCATGCTGCGCTCAATTTCAAAGTTATTGTTTTTTACATATATGATAATCATAGATAGACTTCTACAAGTAAATCAATCAGTTGTGATCATTACATGAAGTGAAGATCGAGATTAAAGATCCCATATTTCATTTCATGTAATTTACGTACATAGATTCTTAGCCATGGAGTGGATCATAGGATATAGGCATCAAGACCAGATTAATTTTCCTGCCACTCGATGCCCCGAAATTCTCAGTCATGTCGAATTCTTCAGGAGCCATCTCACCCGGAATTTTCCAGTCGAAATGGTAGAGAAGTTGTGACAACGAGAGCTCGACCCCGGCTAAGCCAAAGGCAATCCCAGGACAGATCCTTCTTCCTGTACCAAATGGTATAAACTCGAAATGATTCCCATTGTAGTCAGTGGGAACATCACTGAATCTCTCTGGTTCAAACTGGTCTGGATCGTTCCAATACTTGGGATCCCTTCCGATTGCCCAAACATTAGTCATTACGACCGTTTTAACTGGAATGTCGTATCCGTCGATCTTGCACTGTTGCCGGCACATTCGAGGGCACAACAAGGGGCCTGGAGGGTGTAACCTCAATGTTTCTTTGACGATCAATTTTAGGTATTTGAGTTCCTTTATATCAGTTTCCAAGATTCTTTCTTTTCCTCTAAATTCTCCTCTTACTTCGGCTTGTGCCTTGGCCATTACCCTCGGATTCTTCATCATCTCCGACATTGCCCATTCGATGACTAACGATGAAGTTTCTATTCCGGCAATGAACATTTCCTGCATTCAAAAATGTAAACTTTGTGAGTTTTTCCCATTAAAATTTAACATGTGATGTTTGAAGAAGATTTTTAATTGCTTACAAAAATGTTAGCTTTAATGTTGTTCCTGGTGATGGGAACTTGAAGGATCGTGCTCTCACTAAGTCGCAAGAAAATGTCCAATATGTCTTCCTCTGCTGCTTCATCACCTTCACTTTCCCTTAAGACTCGATTTTCTTCGTGCTGTTGGATGATATCTTCCAAGATATCGTCGATCCTTCTATGCATGTTCTGTAATTTGCCCTTCGACCCGCAAATATAATGGAGAAATTTCATTGATGGAAACACATCAGCAACATTGAAAACTCCTGCGAGGGATACAGCCGCTTTTATTATCTTTATTAAAGAATTTTGGTCCTTGCAAATTCTCCCAACTGTTGCCCTGCAAATTATGCCACTTTCTACTACCAGAATTTTTTCAGTTAAATTGATGCATTCTCCTACTGAGGATCGAACGGAAAGTATGAGCTTTGAAACTTCATCTTCCATAATTGGATGAAACGATCGAACTTCTTTACTGCAAAGAAATTCCAAAACACATAGTTTACGCATCTGTCTCCAGTACTCCCCATATGGAGTCGACGCAATGTCTGTAGAATCGTATAACACGATTTTACTGATCATAAGCTCCACCCTGTCAGCAAATGCCACATCATGCGTTTTCATGATCGCTTTCGCAAGAGGAGGGGATGAAACCACGACGGTCGATATCTCTCCAAGCTTTATGTGCATAAGAGGGCCATATTTGTCCGCTAGGGTTTTCAATGCATGGTGTGGTAGTGAACCTGCCATTGCCAGCTGATGCAAGTTCCCTAAAAAGGGAAGTTTCCATGGCCCTGGTGGCAAATTTTGGGTTCTGGATTTTCTGTAAATGGCTAAGAGGAATAAGAATAGGGATGAAAGAAGAAAGAAAGTATATGGGGAAGAAGAGAAATATTGGATATCCATTGAAGAGAAATTTGGGTGCTGGATGCTTTACAAGAAAGTTTAAATGATATTAAGATGGAAAATTACCTTTTAATGTATTTAGTATATATAGAGAACAATGAATGAATAGTTAGATAGAAGATTAGATCCCCACCCCCCCCCCCCACAAAAAAAAAAAAAAGAAAAAGAAAAAGAAATCTCCCCTTAATTAATACAAGTCATTAATTAATGCCATTCACGTTCCTTATATTAAGAAATGTTTATAATAAGAAATGTAAACATTAATGAATAACATTTCCTGCTATTAATGAAGGGTGACTGTATATAAAATTGAGGTGCTAATTTATTCCACGAGAGACGTATGGTAGTAACAACTTGTGTTGCTTAGAAATATAGAATAATGAACAACAAAGTATATAATAAAGATTTTTCTTACTCATAAAATAAAAATGAATTATTCTCCGCTCATAGGAACAAAGAAATATATATATATATATACACACACATATAAATATTCTATTAATTGAGTTGACTTTAGATGGTGTTTTGGCTTAGCAAGCCACACACACACATATATAAATATATACACATTCTATTAATTGCGTTGACTTTATATATATATATATATATGTACACACACATATACATATACATATATGCTGTTACATGTTTCATGACTATCTACGAAAATAATTAATTGATACAATCTTGTACATCACAATACTTGTAAAAATATATATAGACTACAAGATTAATAAATTTTATCTTATTTTCTTTCTTATCGTTTAAGTTCTTTAAACCAAATAGTTTATCCATATATACCGTGTAAACTAAATTACTATTTTGAGTTAGCTATTGCGAACTAAAGAAAAACTCAAAAAAACATTTGCAATTCTTTCCTTTCTTTAATTTAATATTATTACAGGGGGAATGTCGAGAGGAGAATTGAACCACATACCTAGAGTGTGAAAAACTCAATTGGATGCCACTAGCCACAATTTTTTTTAATTACACTTAAAATTAACACAAAATAAATAATGAATTAAAATTGATGAAATATGAAGATAACGTTTCCTAAATTTCTGCTGTATTTGAAATAGGCTACCGATCAATCATTAATCCATCTAAAATTTTTAATTTGAAATCAACCATTTGTCAATAATAATTAATTTTCCTAATTATTTTTGTCATAATCGTCTAGACATTTGAATTTTGAAGTGATCACATTATTTAATTATTTCCTCAGGGGCCACTTGTTCTTCTAATATACACTAATTCAAGATTGCCAGGGCCTCAACCTCACTTGAAATCATGCTAGACTAGATGGTCTCAAGTTGCCGTGTTTGGAGAAACTACAATAATGGAAAGAAAGATTTGCTTTAAAAAGAAATGAAAGATTTTCTTTTTATAATTTTCTTAAGAAGGGAAGAAAAAACTTAGTCAATCATGATTTTTTGGTAATTTAAAAAAAAAATTCACTCAACTTTAGGACAGCAATACTATTTGGTCTATCGTTATGATATGTGTTTTGAAGGGAAAAAGTATATTCATCATCACGACCAATGGTCAAACTCAAAAACAGCGGTCAGTGATGTGAGTAACCATATTTGCTTCTCTTCGAATATAGTTGTGCGATCCACAATTCACGGTGCTAGACATTGTTATGATATTTTAACAG
Source organism: Nyctanthes arbor-tristis (assembly GCA_963692815.1). Taxonomy (NCBI): domain Eukaryota; kingdom Viridiplantae; phylum Streptophyta; class Magnoliopsida; order Lamiales; family Oleaceae; genus Nyctanthes; species Nyctanthes arbor-tristis. The sequence continues at coordinate 25,648 of CAVNYN010226508.1, forward strand.
TAAGTTTAGCCAAATTAACCAAACCATCGGCAAAATATCTTTTATATTTTCAATTTTATTTTCATTATTATATTTAGTTTTTTTCTCTAATACCACATTCTTCTCTTTCCTTTTCTCCTGCAATTCCATCCCCTCCATTTATCATTCGTGTATAACTGCAACACCTCAGCCTACAACCGATTATATGGGGAGAAAAAGGAAAATTATGGAAAACGACGCAATCATCACCACAACAGTTAAATCTATATGTCTTGAATTTTGATGGTTTTCAATTGGAAGAAATTGTAAAGCATAAATTATGGTTGCCCAATATCAGTTTACGCTTTTTTTTTTTTTTTTTGGGAAAATACCCAAGAGTTTTATTGAAGGAGATTTAGTCCTTGAATTCGAAACAATCCTTTATTATTTTGAGTTTTAATTTAAGCAAAATGAAGATAAAAGATAGATGTCAAAACAAATAGGAAATCTCCTAATGTCTAATTTGCATATATTAGTATTATGTAATTATTGGAAGTCTGAAATTTACTTCAAATTTAAAAGAATTAATAAGTAATTAAGAAAATTTTCTTAATATTCCTAGCACACATGAACATTAATATGAATCTCAGGTTTGATTTCGATAGTAATGTATATTCCGATCAATATGCCGTAGAAATTTTCAACTTAAGTGCTTTTTTGAGTTTATTATATGTTTGTAATTGTGCGATAAATAAATAAAATAAATAGGTTTTGCAGTGAAATATAAAAATATAGGTTTTCCCCCTTTTGTGGTGTATGTAAAACTATAAGGTAGCATTTGATCATGTGGCATATCTCAAATGGAACTCACTTTTGTTTGTGTTAATTAATACAACAGCTTAATTTAATACATTCAATGTGATAACAAAACAATTGTTAAAGTTAACTTGTGTATGTGTCACGTAATTATCATTAAAGTTCATTTTATTTATTGTTAAGGAAAATTTTCAAAAACTTTTTGAAAGTTTTGTTAAAAAACTTCTCACTCAGCATCCGTAATTAAATGTGCATCATGTATATTTTAAATTCAAACCATGTGTATTTTAAATTCACATGGCACGTATCCATATATGTCACATATGTGAGAAGTTTTTTAATAAAACTTTCAGAAAGTTTGTGTTATGACTACCAAGTTTCAACGCACGCAGGTTGAGAGGTTCATGTGTTCATCCTTTGTCTTCCAAAATGAACTCCGCTTTAGAGGTTTTTTCTTTCTTTTTTTCTTTCTTTTTTATTTTTATTTTTATAGGTTAAACAAACATACGTGGTACCTTTCTTACCTATTTTTAGACCATTTATTTGTGTTTCTGGAAAATAATTCTAGCTATTATTAGTTTTCATGAAGCATTAAAACATCCTAAAATTTTTGTTACAAAATCTCTCATCTCATCTAACTTGTATGGGTGCATGTTACATGGATTTGAAATACACGTACCATACATTGATGTAGGGCACATGGGGTGGGAATTTTGTTACAAAGTCTTTGTGAGGTTTTTGAACATTTTCATTTCATATTTACCCTTTGTGTTTATACATTTTCGTCTCTCACGATAGTTGTAGTCGTCTATTCAAAGTTTGATATCTCTAGCAAAACAACAGCTTAAAGACATTCTATTTGTTGCAAAGCCATCTCTTTTTATATCATTGAACACTACCAGGCCCTGAGAACGTATGCATTAATGAATATACTGAAGACAAAAAATGCTTCAGATATTTTATTTTTATATTCCTTTTTAATTACTTTAGTCACATTTTTATTTCATTAATAATTACGTCTTTTATCATTAATTCTTCAGCGCCAGCTGCCTAGCCAATTGATTTATTCCCACGACTTTGGGCAGTAGATGTCTATCTACTGGGAATTTGCCCCCTTTTTTAGAGTCAAATTTCTGGTCTTTTACATGTTATGTGTGCAGGTAAAGAACTAAAAATAGCTACCAATAATTAAGGTAAATAATAATTAAATACCTCAAATGGGTTAGTTAAATTTTCTCCTACAGATATTGGAATGACCAGGAAAGGATTTTCAGTGGAAGATATGCAATATTTTCTGATGTTGATGATACATCCATGGGTTTCAGGCTTCTAAGTTTGTGCTGTTTCATTGTTTTGCATGAACTGTTGCAGATAAGGAAAGGGCTTGAGTTGACATGGTATGCTGTTATACCTGAGGTCGAGGCTAGGTTCTACATAGAGAAATATGGTGGAGAGGACGATGTATGGATTAGCCCATCATTGTACTACAGGTATAAATTTATCTTTGCAAATTGAATTTTGTGAGGATGTAATTGTGCATTGGAGTTCCTTATGAATCGTAAGCATTAGTTTTAACTAATTTATTTATGCTATCATGTGAAATGATTATTTGGATTAGCAGCTAAGAATGTGATTTCTCTCTCTGATATTTTCAGTAACATTGATAGCAGTATGACTGAACATGGAATTCTCAAGGTATTACTGAAAACCGTAGATCAAATCTCGAAAGAATAGAATGACTTTAGCTGATGGTAACACGCATACACGTTATTGTATGAGACGGTGGGAAGCATGGTTATTGTAAAGGAATCAAGAGCAACGAAGAAGCAGAGCTTTTAGTCCACAAAATAAATATTTGTGCAGGTCATGTAGTATATACACTACTGTTATTTTGTCTTTTTCTTTTCCGGGGGCGGGGGCTGGAATATTATGTGACTTGAAATCTTTTTGTATTTGGCTATAAATTTTTTGCTTTGATTTATTTGCAGCTATAGTTTTATCAACATCAACTGCATCAAATTATACTTGTAATGCTGAAGGTAATTGATGAAATAACCAGGTTACAATAATGAGTAGACTAATTAAGATCACATGAAACAGGTACAGAAAAGGAAATAAGTGAGTACATGGGATAATAATTCTATGTAACAAATTAGTTTCATTTGCTCCAATACTTTTATAGTTACAAATTTCAGTTTGATCCATCTAGTTGAATGTAGGAAGTTGGAATCAAGCACAAGCTCTGTTTTCTTCCACCTGTTGCCCCAAATTTCTCCGTCATGCCGAATTCTTCAGCCCTGATCCCACCGGGAACTTCCCAGTCGAAGTGGTAGAGGAGGTAAGCTAGAGAGAGCTCAATACTAGTAGCAAATGAAACTCCAGGGCATATCCTTCTCCCCGCGCTAAATGGTATTAACTTAAAGTCAGCTCCTGTATAACTAGTTGAAATATTGCTAAATCTCTCGGGTTGAAAAACTCGAGGATTATCCCAACCCAACCATTGATTATAGTTGCTATATTCGTAGGGATATCATATCCACCGATGTTGCAGTTTTTCTTGCTTATCCTAGGACATAACAGAGGACCAGGAGGGTACAACCTTAGTGTTTCTTTAATTACCATCTTTAGGTAACTCAGATTTTGAATATCAGTATCTGAGATTCTCCCCTTTCCCTTGAAAGCTTGCCTCACTTCTGTCTGTGCTTTGTCTAATACTCTCAGGTGCTCCATCATTGCTGCCATTGCCCATTCTATTGCAGTCGATGTGGTTTCAATTCCAGCTGACAGCAATTCCTGTTACATAGTTTGATCATGAACAAGTTACAAGAATTTCTTGTCTGAATATTGCTAAATATAAAAATTCAGAATACTTACAAGTACGCTAGCTTTGATGTTCTCCATGGTGATGGACACTTGGGAATATTCTTTGCTATCCTTGAGCCTTAAGAGAACATCCAGTAAATCTTCATCCAATGGCTCATCGGTTTCTCCCTTTCTTGTGATTAGACTGTCTTCTTGGTGCTCGCGGATGATGTTCTCAAGAATTACATCAACCCTTTTGTGCATAACAACTAATTTTCGCTTTGATCCAAAGAATGAATCAAGAAGTCTCAGTGAAGGAAATGCATCTCCAAAATTGAAAACTCCTGCAAAAGATGCAGTCTCCCCTGCCAGCCTGATCAGAGCCTTTTGATCACTGCATTTTCTGCCAACAGCAACTCTGCATATAATCGAGCTTTCAGCTTCTAAAAGTTTTTCTGTCAGGTTAATTGGCTCCCCTTGAGAGGATTGGATACACCTAACTAGATTTGAAAACTCTTCCTCCATAATATTGTGGAAAGATGGGACCTTTTTGGGGCTCAAGAGTTCGGTGACACAGAGTTTTCGCATCTGCTTCCAGATTTCACCATATTGGGAAGAACCCAAACCTGAACAATTGTAAAACATGATCTTGGTAATGAGGAGCTCAGGTCGGTCTACAAAATTAAGGCTATTTGTTTTCAGGACTTGTTCTGCAATTCGAGCAGACGAGACCACTACTGTGTGAAGTTCCCCTACTTGAAGATGCATAATAGGTCCATAACTGTCTGATAACATTTTGAGAGAATGATGGGTAGGGAACCAACCAACTGGTACAAATTCCCAATAATATAGTTACCCCCTCCCCAAACTAAATTTGTAAACAATGAATAGAAAATTAATTGCGAAAAGCAAAAACACTTTTTTAAAAAAAATATAAAAACCAATTTTATAAAAAGCCAAATTAGTTGTGCAAAGAACCATAAAACACACTTTTTTAGATCAATTGCAACACAAATTTTCAAAATCTTTAAAAGATTTCTCTTTGAGTAAACGAAAATTTGAGATCCCATTTTCCATTAAATTCATAGTTCATGTCTTGTACCAAAATATATATATATATAAAGAAGATTTAGCTCAATGCTTAATTGTTTATACATACATTTTTTAATAAATAATAAAATCATTTTCGTTATTTTTAACGCCATGATTGGATGAAACCGTTAGGACCTTATGTACGGATTTTTAAAATGTTGGGCACCACAGATGTTGGGAAAAAAGAAGAATGGAGAGTGATTTGCTACATTTTCGCAAAGGTTGGGGACCTTTTGTGAAAGGCCAAAGTGTCAATGGAAATTGTTATTAGGGATGAATGTGACAATAAATGAAAGATTAGGGATCTCGTAAGAAGAAAAAGAAAGTGATAAAATTGTGTGAAAGTTGAAAGTTCTAAAACTTAAAATTGTAAATTATCCATTAATTAGAAAGGGTGATGTAGCGTCTCAAAGGCGGGTTGAAACCTTCTTGTTCATATTTTGACTACTTCTTCACGTGGAAGGAAAAACATTCGAAATGCCAAGTCGTAATTAATTTCTTGTTTAAAAGCAAATTCGTTCGGCCAAAAATAATTGGTTAATATCAACTAAAATATTAAAAATATTAATAACACATTATTTTATTTTAGTACGATAACAAATTAAAATTAAGGGCATTGCCCAAAAAAAGGATAGAAATGAAAAAAATCAAGGAAAGTAGATCTTGATGTCCATATACCCAAACAAAAAACAATGCACATATATGATCTACAAGGGGTGACTCTTGGCTCCATAAGAGATCCTGATTTGTACTACACCCACCACTCCCCTTCCATATCTCCATCTTGCATGAGAAATAGCTTAAACAAGTTCTCAGAGCAAGAGAAGGTCCTAGGTTCAAATGTTAGCGCCACCCAATTAAATGAAGGGTCCATTTGGATACAAATTTTGGTTTCGATGATATATCATCCCAATTTTCTATACATAATTCAAACTTGAATTTAAATTTATTTATTTATAAATATACACCCCATAGTTATATATAATCCTACATCTATGGAGGGTATATTAGTATATGCATGTAAATTTAAACTTGAAATATGTATAGGGAATTGGGATAATATATATCACAATTACGTTTAGTTTTTGAGGGAAAAAAGAAATGTCCAGCCTAGATGGGTTTTCGGAAGATATAACAAATAAATGACTTGATCTAACATTTTAAGCGTTCAGATCAAATGACCAAAAAAAAAAAAAAGATCAAATGACCTTAACAATGAGGTTGTTTTCACTGCATGTGGAGCCACCCTATATGAAGATCAAGTAGATTATATCAGACGTCTGGTGCAGTAATGATGTGTAATAATATCAGCCATTAACATGAACACGTCATTATTTCTATATGAAGATGTGCTAAATTTAACATGTGAGTAGATTCCTCTGAGTGGCAAAATTTGGGCAGCATGGGAATTGCGATCGATAATGTTCAAATGGCTGAAGATTCCCATTTATTATTTATTATTTTTTATTTAACAAGTTTCAATTAATTCAATCAAATAACTAATTACAGCCCTGTCAAGGAATGCAAAACTGGAGTTAGCCACCGATTATCCCTGTTTAAGGAAAAATCCTTTTAAAACCTTTTGAAATACTTAAAAGAAAAAATATTAATATTTTAGTTAGGAGTTCTGACTCCGCCCTAGTTGAAGGCAATTCAATCATCATTACATTATTCAATTACATTATTACATTATTCAATTAGTGATATGCTCAGATATATTAATTTAAAACAAGACTGATTATTTCTATTCAAAAAAAGGGGGAAAAAAAGGACTCATGATCATTTAAGGTTTAGTTCAGCGTAGAATCATATATCTCGATATTGACTTCCATTTTTTTATTTTTTTTATTTTTTTTGAGAAAACAAGTTCTTCGTTAAATAAATCAATCAAGATCTAGGTACATAGAAAGAAATCGAGGAATACAATCAAACCAAATATCATTCCTAGAAGAAGTGAGCACACATGATGCGCCAAAGCATGTGCCAAAATTGTTGAACATTGCACCTGATCCATAAGAAGTCGAACATAACGATAGATAGGTGCCAATGTACGTACTCATGCTTTCCGGATTACGAACTCCATGGACAACGTGAAGGGCATCAACCCTCAACCCTTCCACTGCCATTCCCTTCTCCACAAGCAATCGAAGACCATAGCGACAAGCCAAAGGCCTCCGCCTCTTCCACCGAGCATTGCCGTTCCATTCTCGCCTCAAAAGCCCCAAGGACCACCTGCCCCTGCTGAACCACGCCCCCCCCCCAAGCCCCACTGCATTCTCCTGACTTCCATTTTTTAATATTGTAAAACCACTAAAATTTTATTTTGCCTATACTCAGGCATAATAATATTATAACACGTCGGCGTGTATACGTGACACATATTCAGATTGCAAGTGAGTACTTTTAGTTTAGATGTGCTTCACCGCCACATATGCACTGATACATGCTATTAGGCCACGTATAGGCAAAATAAAATTCCTTTATAAAACCAGCATGAATCGTATGATATATAACTTATTTAATTTTATGACTATTGGTTCACTGAGTAATGTCATTCATCTCCACGTAAGGGTACAAATATTGACTAAAAAGAATGGGCTTGGACCTGCACCTGAAAATTTCAATAAATTAAACTAGCTATTAGACATGTTCAAGTATCATACACATTTATGATATTGAGGAAGAAAAGAATTTCATTAGGTGTCATATTAAATTCAATATCCTCACACATTGATATATATGATTCAATTAAAAATATATATAGTTGTTCTCAATCATGGGTGAGATACCTATCAAGTGATAGTTTAGACGAACTCTATGCTCTTTAGCTTTTAATCTCAAAACGTATTTTTCATCAAATTCTTTCAGTTCTAAACACTTCTCTATGGGATTCTTTTAAATCTCTAAAATCAGGAAAAGATATATATAATAATTCGTCAAATTCCACTAAACTTCAAATTGGGAACCAAGAAATTGATGAACGGTTCCTTAATTAGTCAAAGGAATTGAGGTGAAACTAAATCTTCTAGTGACGTGTATGTATAATTTGAAACAAGGAACGCCTTTCTACTTGGACAATACTATATAGTATATATACAGATGGGTATAGGTAAAATTATAATTTTATCTTTTTATTTTTTTTTTTTTTTAGTTTTTAGTTAACAATGTGTTGACTCTAACTGTAATTTCATGCCACTTTTTGTAAATCCATCTATAAACATATTAATTTGTATAAATAGATTTATCATTTCATTTTTTTTATTATTATTATTATTTTTTTTTTTTTGAAACTAATAGATTTATCATTTCTACGTAGGTGTACTACTCAAATATTGCCTTTCAACGATGGAAAATTCCGTTGCTAAAGCCTCAAAATCTGTCGCTAAAGGTCAACACAGACGGAAAACTGGCCGTCTGAAACGCCGTCGGTGAAGGTCGCGTTGCTAATGCTTTCCGACGGAATTTTTGTGTCCGTCGGAAACTTCCGACGGCATAAATCTATCTGAAATTTCCAACGGAAACACTTTACGGAAACACTTTTGACTGATAGTTCCGTCGGACCGTCGGAAATTTCCGACGGATTTCTACCGTCGGAAACTTCCGACGGTCAGCTTAAATATCTATTTAAAAATATTTAACTGGCCACGACCTGACCCGACCCATCTCGCCTCGCCTACGTCAACCCACTTATCCAGTCAGTCGTTGACCCGACCCGCCGCCCCACCCCATTACGCCCAACATGTAAGGAATTAATTCTTGCAATTGCAATAAGGGAGCCCACAATTAGAAACAACCACATGTATATGTGAAATAACGTATGATTTCATAACTTGGTTATTTTTAACTAGTAGGCCAGACTCTAGAGCTTGATCTAGTTTTATAGGTCTAGGTATAAGAGGAAGATTTTGTGGAACAAGAAAGATTTTTCACGTTAGTTAGGTCCTTGTAGGAGAGGATTCCCTGGGTCGACGACATGGTTCAAGAGAAAATCAATTACTGCTTATCAAGTCTTGGCTATGCACCTTCATAAGTATTTACATTGGTAGTGTTAAAATTAACTATCTATATAAATAAAAAAGTAGAGTTTTTGTTAAATGACACATAAGTAAGGTAAATTTAACTATTAATTTGTGTCATATTGGAGATTCTAACTAATAGTGTTAAATTTAATCATCAATTTAGTAGTCAAAAGGTGAGTCAATGCTAATTTAATTAAAACAAAAAAATAATACTACATAAAGTGTTAAATTTATAGGTAATTTACACCTAACGTCTCCAACCTTTCGACAATTAATAGATTACGTCTCTAACTTTTATTTTTCCTTGTGAGGCTCCTCAACCTTTAAGTAAATCCCCATTTACGTCCCTACGTACTAACGGATTCCGACCAATTTCATCGTTAACCATCCAGTTTTTTATTTTTTATTTTTTACTATTTCTGACAGCCAAAAGGGGGAGTCTCCCCCTCCCTATTTGTTATCGAAAATGGCAGCACTTTGTTGCCATTTTCGGCAACCATATTCTGGCGGCCATTGTTGCCATTTCTAGGAGAACGGGTGGGAGGTCCACAAAAGGCTTATGGAAATGGCACCCCCATTTTTCTTTAAAAAAATTAAAAATTGGATGGTTAATTGGAATTCGTTAAATAGGGATTTGCTTGAAGGTTGAGAACCCTCACAAGGAAAAATAAAAGTAGGAGCATGATCTATTAATTGTTAAAAGGTTGTGGACGTTAAGCGTAAATTACCCTAAATTTATTGTTAACTATAACAATAAAACTAACAACTCGTTAAAATAAATACTTTTAATAACTACTTTAACACCACTAATATAAATTATTTTTAGAGTTGTTAACTAATTAATATATAATAACAAACCACTTTAGCACTCTTAGTGTGGATGCTCTAACATGTCAGTGATGTCATTTTAAAATTTTCTATTTTGACGCTAAATAAAACATCTGAATTCTAGTTGTAGTTTTTAGATCTTCACTCAGATAGTGTACATACTAACTTAGAGAGGTGAGAAGATTGTTTGTGATTTTCATACTTTTGTACAAATGGTTGATAAAAAATTAGCCCACCATCAGCAGTAATAGTAAATCTGAGTCCCGCTATAGAGAGGTCTCCTCTCCTCTTAAAGCGGGACTCCTGCAAATATGAATTTTCTAAGAAGAGGTTTCCTCTTCTCTTAAGGAGAGGAACCCCACTACAAGAAAACAAGGGTTTTACCCCACACATATAAGTGTAGGTAAAGTTATGGTTTTGTGTGAGTAAAAATATTTACCCACACATAATCTAAGTATCAACAAGTGTGGGTATCAGCTTGTAGAGAAATGTTTTTACCCACACATAGATTTATGTGTGGGATTTATGTGTGGGTAAATCTAATACTTTATGTGTGAGATTTATGTGTGGGTAAATCTAATACTTTTACCTACATAATATACATATATAAGTAAATATTGTAATATGTGTGGGTAATATTACTGCTACATATGCAATATTGATATATGCGATGACGTGGTGTCTAATTTAGCATACTAGATGATGACGTGGATGATGACATGTAATTTATTATGTGTGGGTAAAAACAAGATTATGTGTGGGTAAAACTAATACTATTGTGTGGGTAATATATATATATATATATATCTATACATGTGTTGGTAAAAGTATACACTATGTGGGTAACCATTTACTTTTTTCGTATTCATTTACATCTATAGATTGTGTATAAAAAAGCTTTTAAAATTATAAATAAATTTTGTAACCACAAAATTAAAACAATGGTCAAATAAATGCTCGAAACACTAGGAAAATTAGAAATGTATTCATAATAAAATGTTGTCTAACCAAAATTGCAATATCCTAATTATCCCAACTGAAATGTATTCATAAATGCTCCAGTCATTTTCTTTGGTGAATTATCTCCTCTTAACTGCTTCATTTCTTCCTGTAAAAGCAAATAAATTACTTTAGAAACACAATCATACAAAGGTTATTAAGGGTTAGTAGTTAAATAAGGTAAAAATTAAAACACTATTGAGATACAAAGAGAATGAAGCTGGTATAAAATAAAATCCTATATTAGCACAAGAAAGATTCTAGTTGCAGCTTAGCAAAGGTAATAATATGGCACAAAGATCGAAGAACACAATTGTTATTGAAAAAATTTATGGTTGCCCATTAAGACGGTTGTATCCACTTGTGTAAGTAAATATAACACAATCAAAGAGGTGAGTCCTTGATAGAAAACTAATTAACAACCACTATTGTGCCATTGTTCTATTGTACCTACAATTAATTAAGATTTTTTTGGCAACCATAATTAATAAGACTTAATGTGATTTAATTACAAAAAACACAATATAAAGAGTCACAAATGAGCACAAAAAAGAAAAAGAAAACTTGAAAAGAATGGAGAAATTGCTAAAACTTGTTCATCTATCCCAATGATGAAACTAAGATTTTGCTAAATAAGCCAATTCACATTCGTGTGAGAAAAATAATATCAAATATCCATTGGCAATTTTGTTACTCCATATGTTTACTGTAATCCATAATGTAACTTGATATACTTCGCTACTTCATCATTATTGAATATTATTTATCAACAAAAAAGTATTGACAAATGAAGGTGCATTTTCTGAAATGGACTATATATGTATAGCACACAAAAAAAAGAGAGCGTAGAAGTGATATCGGTTTAGTACTCTATCAACATAGCTGAAAGTGAAAACTACAAAATAACTTGGAGAAAAGATAAGATGCTTATGGGGAAAAAACTTAATGACTGAAGTGAAGCTAATTAAACGAAGTATGGTACACAACGTGAAAACAAGGATTCAATGTCAAAATTTCAATTTGAATTCCATTATTCTGCAATGCAAACAAAGACAAAAATATTTTCCACTACTCCAGCTCAAATAGAAAGAAACCTAGAAATCATGGATAGAGAGACAGTTAAGATGACACTTAAATGATTGACACCTAAATGATTGACACCTAAACCATTAAAACTAATATGATTCCAGCCACACATCAGTGCATGCACGGAGTAGACGAAGATACATATATTTTTACATATAAATATGTTTACATACAGAGAAATATAGATAATAGGGCAAAATATCGAACCTTATGAAGATGACTGTTCGGATTTTGAATTCCAAATTCTCGAAATTCTTCTACAAAATCATTAATAAAAATTTTTAAAACGGAAAAAGGGGCAAGAACCGAAAGAACATGAACAATAGTAAATTCTAGAAAGAGAGTGTGATTCGAAGGGGGGAATCGATAGTACAAATTCAAATTCCACATACCATTTGAATCAATAACCAAAGTCGGGAAGACGGGGCACGTTCTGAACGTACTGTTCATGAGATGTAGGTTGCCGGCAGTTTCAATTTTTCTTGCGAATTGCCGATACGTCTGTGGCAAGAAGCCCTAGAAGGGAAGATGGAAACATGAATTGAATAGTGGGAGAACAATTTGTGGATTAATTAATTAATATAGGGAAAAAGAATTAGTTGGGAAAAAAATAAAGTTTAGTGACGTAAATAAGCACCTTCCAAATTTAAAAAAAAAATGAAATTAAATATAGGTGAATCGTTGTTTTTATTTGTTACCACGTCATGCTTACATGTCAAAAAATTTAATATTTTAGAGCCTGTTTGGTTAAGTTTATAAAGTGAATTTATAAAGAGAATTTATAAAGAGTGAAAATAAATAGTGGAGATTTAATTAAAATTTAAAATGTGTGGTAATTGTTGAGTAGTTGTCAAATCAATGGTAGGTGAGTTCATAAATGAAAAAAAAAACTAAAACAAGTAATATAAATAATAAAAACAACAATATTAGCATAATTTTCAAAAATTATAAAGTCTCGTCATTCCCTAAAATTGTAATTTTTTTACCACCATAATTAGATGTAACTAAAAGTCTTTACCTACACAAAACAAATGTCGAATAACAAATCAATTATAGTTATTAGATTACCTACACTTATTAACATTATGTGTGGCTAAATACCCACACATAATTTATGTGGCTATTTTCTGTGTGGGTAAAATGCTCATTTTTTTGTGGTGCCCCCTGTGTGTATGCATGTAATTGGGAGTTTGAGGATTAAGGGTCCCCCAAAATCCAATCACATGCAGCCACACAGGGGATTAAGGAGAGGAAATATCTTCTTAGAAAATTCATATTTACAGGAGTTCCACTAGAGAGAGGTTTCATTAATGATTTTCAAAATGATTTTCTATCTCAAAACGATTTTCCATTTCAGTTATCATTTAGTTTGTCTGAGCCATTAATGCCTATAAACAGAAAGGAGTAGAACAAGGAGCAACATGATTCCTTTTTCTCCTCCACATCAATCATCATTCAGAATAAATAAAATGGCCTTGTCGACTTTCCAGCTTCACTATTATTTTCCATCAGTTCCTTACAAATTAACACTGTTTTCCACAAGAAAGCAAGTTCCTTTCAATCTTGATCATAGTAAGTTATTAAATTAATGTTTATTATCTCTTATGATTTTCATCACTTATCACCTTTTAATATCTCCTAATACATGATTAGAGAGTTAATTAATGGTAAGACAAATTCATTTAATAAAGATTTACGACAGAGTAATTGGAACCATGATATTAGAGTCCATAATCCAGGTATAAAAATTTTTCGCTTGAATAATGGCGAAATTCTTTGAAGCAATAGCTAATGGTGATCACTGTTCACTTTGATGGCAATGTATTGATTGATCACAGAGTTAATAAATATTTCACCAGCTGCAAGTGAACTAGAAGTGGAAGGGGAAGCCTTTGATCAGACGATCACAATGAATGGCTGCATTGGTCACATAAGAGAGATGTTGGACACGATGGGAGACGGAAGAACAAGTGTTTCCGCATATGACACAGCATGGATTGCTCTTGTTAGAGATCTTGATGGGAGAGATCTTCCTCACATTCCATCAACTATTCAATGGATTGCCGATAATCAACTATCTGATGGCTCATGGGGTGATGAACGCTTTTTCTTAGCATATGATCGGATATTAAATACACTAGCATGTGTAGTTGCACTGAGATCATGGAATGTTCGTCCAGACATTGTTGAAAAAGGTATTAGCTGGAGCTCGTTCTTTTCCAGGTCAAATTTTGCTGAAAGCTGATCAGCATGGTCAAACTTCATTCAACGATTACATGTCATTCCTTTTGCCATATCAAAATCCCTTTTTTTTTAAATTTTATTAGTAAATCATACTAATTCATATTTATTTTAGGGATAACATTTATCAAAGAAAAACATACACAAGCTTCAAAGTGAAGATTCTGAAAACATGACATGTGGATTTGAAACAGTGATTCCTGCCCTTCTGCAAAGAGCAAGAAACTTAGGAATTGACGAAATTCCCTATGAAGCTCCTGTCATAAAAGAGATATACATTGCAAGAGATCGGAAGATGAAAAGGTAATACCACAGTTGTTAGCTAAGTTGTGATTTAACTGAACAAATTGAATGACAAAAGTTGTCTCATTTACTTTGGACTGTTCGCAGGATACCTAAGGACCTGAAGCATAAAGTGCCAACTTCGCTACTTTTTAGCTTGGAAGGATTGGAAAATTTGGAATGGGATAAACTTATGAAGTTGCAAACTCCACTTGGTTCATTCTTAAGTTCTCCATCCTCTACTGCCTGCGCATTAATTAGCACTAAAGACAACAAATGCTTCAGATATTTGGATGATATTGTAAAAAAATTTAATGGTGGAAGTAAAAAATTTTATAATTTTTGCCTTCTTTTAATTACTAACAACTTAATCATATTTTTGTTTCATTAATTATTACCTGTCTTTTATCATTCTTCATCACGTCAGCACCAGCTGCCTGACCAATTGATTTGTTCCCACGACTTTGGGTGATTGATAGACTAGAACGGCTGGGAATTTGCCGGTTTTTTGAGAAACAAATTTCTGATCATTTACATTATGTGTACAGGAAAAGAAATACACAACTCAAATGGTGTAGTTATTTTGTAATTTTCTCTTGCAGATATTGGAATGACCAGGAAGGGATTTTCAGTGGAAGATATGCAAGATTTTCTGATATTGATGACACATCCACGGGCTTCAGGCTTCTAAGATTGCATGGTTTCCGGGTTAACCCCAGTAGGGCATCTCTCCCTTTCCCCCAAAAAAATTAAAAAAAATAAGAAAATGACATCATATTTGAGCTAATGGTTGATTTTTTTAACAGATGTGTTCAAGCACTTCAAGAAAGGCAATGCATTTTCTTGCTATGGTGGACAGATGGTTGAATCTGCAACTCCTATATTCAATCTCTACAGGGCTGCTCAAGTTCAATTTCCAGGAAAAAAAATTCTCCAAGAAGCCAGGAAATTCTCCTACTCATTTCTACAAGATAAGCTAAAATCTGATCAACTTGTAGATAAATGGATAATATCTGAAGGACTTAAAGATGAGGTAACCAAGAAAGTTGCATGTGTATATAGATTATACCTACCTATGTATATGTTTCATGCAATGTTGCAGATAAGGAAGGGGATTGAATTGCCATGGTATGGTGATATACCCCGGGTCGAGGCTAGATTTTACATAGAGAAATATGGTGGGGAGGACGATGTGTGGATTGGCAAGTCCTTGTACAGGTGTGTGTGTATATGTATATATATATATATATATATATTTATTTATCTTGCAGATTAAATTTCATAAGATCAAGATGTACTTGTCTAGCATTGGAGTTCATGATCATGAATCATAAAGCATTCAAGTGTAGCTTAATTATATTAAATAATTCACGTTACATTAGTTTTAACCAATTTTATGCTGACATGATTATTTTGATGTATATTCATGTCCTTAATTTGTAGGATGCCAGATATCAATAATAATGTCTATCTTGAACTTGCAAAATTAGATTACAATAGATGTCAGGCACAACATCAAATGGAATGGGACGAATTCCAAGTGTAAGTATATCAAGACTGTAATTTGTAACGTGCAGTCAATTTAAGTTTTCTAGCTAGTCACTCTATGGTATATATACGTACTATAAATCCTTCAACTCTTCGATATCTTGCACAGATGGTATACAAGTAGCAACCTAGAAGAGCTTGGGATTACGAAAAAGTACCTTCTTCGTGCCCTTTTTTTGGCTGCAGCAAGCATATTTGAGCCAGAGAGGTCAAATGTGAGACTTGCATGGGCTAAATCTCAAATAATTTGCAAGATTATTACATCTTATTTCAATAAAGGCACTATGTCATGGAAGGACAGGAATGTCATTTTTGCCAACTTCATAAATGGCCTTAGCAAAACAAAAAGGTATATAACTTAGCTAATAATTAGAAAGAAATTATTGATTTCTCTTTGTATTTGATATTTACAACGTCATACATTTAACATTTTTCTGAAACTCATGGCAGTAAGACTGAACATGGAATTCTCAAGGTATTGTTAGAAACTCTAGATGAAATCTCGAGAGATGCACAGACGATTATTGGCAGAGATATTGGGCAACAATTGCACAATGCTGTGAGTTTACAGTTGCTTACAGTTCTCATATCTTTTAATTCTTTTGACTGTAACATATGTATATATCTATCTCATTGTATGAGACAGTGGGGAGCATGGTTAATGAAACTATGTAAAGGAATCGAGGGCGATGAAGAAGCATAGCTTTTAGTACACACGATAAATATTTGTGCAGGTCATACGATACCTGACAAGACACAATTGCAAGGTGAATACAAGTGCTTGTCGAAGCTCACCAACATAATTTGTCAGCGGCTTCGTACACGTCAAAATGAAGAGGTGAATTGTAAATTATAACCACATACATATGCATGCAGTTTTCCCTTAACAATTCAATTCTCACGTCCTAATCATGCATCTGATATTATAAACAGGAATATGATAGCATAAAATGGTGCAGAGAAATCGAACCGGACATGCAGGCTCTTGTGGAAATGGTTGTTTGTGACTCCAAGGGTGTTCATAAGAATATCAAGCATACATTTCTGATGTTTACAAAAACTTATTACTATGCAGCCTATTGCATTCCCAAAACTATCGATTTCCATATATGTAAAGTACTCTTTGAAAGAGTTGTCTGAGTTGTAGTAAATATTGAATTCTATTGCATGTATGTAAAGTACTCTTTTCTTAACATATCGCATTTATTTAATGGTAATGTGAAACATGTTTGGATATTTAGTGGTTATACATGTTATTTAATATATTTAATGAATTATACAACTTGCTCCAGGACTACTTTGGATATGTGGGCATCAATTGTTTCCACTGCAAAATAGGCTCTATAAATAGAGATATAAATTTCTGTTCGATCCATCTAGTGGAATGTAGGAAGTTGGAATCAAGCACAAGCTGTGTCTTTTTCAAGCTGTTGTGCCAAATTTCTCAGTCATGTAGAATTCTTCAGGGCTGACCCACCTGGAAGTTTCCAGTCGAAGTACGCTAGAGAGAGACCAATACTAGCAGTCGCAAATGAAATTCCGGGGCATATCCTCCTCCCCGCGCTAAACGGTATGAACTCAAAGTCTACTCCGGTATAACTAGTTGAAATTTCTCAGGTGGAAAAACTTGAGGATTGTCCCAATATTTTGGATCTCGTCCAATTGCCTAACCATTTATTACTCTTATAGTGTTGCCTGGGATATCATATCCAGAGATTGTGCACTTTTTTTGGCATATTCTTGGGCCTAACAGAGGACCTGGAGGATACAACATTAGTGATTCTTTGACAACCATCTTTAGGTAATTCAGGTTTTGAACATTAGTGTATAAGACTCTTCCCTTTCCCTCCAAAGCATGCCTCACTTCTCTTTAAGCCTTCTCTAACACTCTCGGGTGCTTCATCATTGCTGCCATTGCCCATTCTATTGCGGTTGATGTGGTTTCAGTTCCAGCCGACATCAATTCTGTTACAAACTTACATATATAGTTTCATGAGCAATTTATTGTTGGAATTAATGTTCAAGTTCCAATTAGTTAGACTGTATTTAATCGGGCCAAATTAATTAATTAGATTAATTAGTTAACATGTTTAGTTGTAAGCCCATAGAAGCCCAGTAAGACTAGAGTTTGGTATCCTACAACTATAAATAGACACTTTGTGTTTAGGGTTTCATAGAAAGACAATTGAGGAAAATTATGAATTTTATACGATAAGATCGTAAATATTCTGTCAATTTCTTGCTAGCATATGAAATTGACAGAACCCAAAACATACTACCATAATCCGCTTCAAAATTGTTCGATGTTATGGAGTTTCAAATCCATTCTTGCCATGTGGATTACCGTTATAGGCTAGACAATTGAACAGCTATAGTGATGAGCTTTATATTGCTCAAACGGTCAATCAGGATTTGCAATTCACGACGTTCATCAAAGATATTTTTTTTCACGAATTATTTTGAAGTGCAAGATCAATCATAGGCATAGAAATTGAATGTTTATTTAATTTTCGCTATACATATATTGTTCAATACCTAACAGTGGTATCAGAGCCTACCTTGTGTCTTGTTAGAATTTATTGCTTTTGATGAATTTACACAATAATTGTTATTGTTGTATATATCAATTTAATTATGAAATTTGATTTCTATTATCTAAATACGATTCGGATTTCAGAAGAAACTTGTGAAATTTGATTTCATAATCTAAATAAATTGACATGCCGGAGCGCTGTTCCGGATCTGAAAAATTGAGAATTCAAACAAAAAAAGTGCCGAAGGAACGCAGCTAGCGGAGGCGGACAGCCGCCGGAATAGTTCCGGCGGCGGAAGATTCAAAGCGCGAGCAGCGCCGAGGTACCAGCGCAGATGGCTGCTGCAAACTGCTGCAGCAACCGATGCTCTTGTTTGCAGCAGGCCAGCAGCAGCCGCTGCTGCAAATTGCTGCGAACGGCAGCAGCTTTTGCAGCTGCAGTAGGAGATGACCAAGAGGCGCTGTAGGCACCGGCCAACTGTTGTAGGCTGGGGTTTCGAACCCTAGCATGTACAGCCAGCGTCGATTAGGGGACGGGGGCCTTTTGTGCGATTTCTGAAATTACACAGAAAGCCCCAGATGTTTCTGACATGTACAGAGAGGTTCATGTAATTTCTGAAATTACGGGAACTCTTTTAAGTTTTGGAAATTCACATATTGACCTTAAAGTTTTTGAAACTTTAAATTTGTGTCATATTTTATTAAATTTGACAAATTAGTTTATGGGGTTTGAATTGCAGCTTAAAAGTTTTGTGAAATTTTAGAAGTTTTTCAATTGAGTCAAAATTTAAATTTTGTGAGAAAAATTGTTTTGCAAAATTATTTATTTGGATTAAAAGTTGAATTTTGATTTAACTCGAATTGTGATTTCAACTCCTAATCTTTTCAAAACTTATATCAAAGTATGATTTTGATATTAACGACAAAATAAATAGTTGTTTTGTGATAATCCCCAATTGCTAATAAAGTTGGTTGATTAATACGATAAACTAATTTACTTATTGATATGAAATTACTTGATTAATTAGATTAACTATTTAATTTCGATAGGTCCATTCCATCTAGTCTAAATTGGTCTAGACAATTATTGTCAATGCTAAATCTAGAAATTGATATGTCAATTAATATGTAATATTAATTAAATAGATTTATTGGATTATGATGGACTTGAACCCTATAATTGGTTGTAATAAACTAGTATAAGATACTAGTTATGATTGCACGGTTAATTTATTTTCATCTTTCTTGTTTGCAATATAACAAGACAAGTAGTATATAATACAAATTGGAAAAGAAAAAAATTGGAGAATATTTGCATTTAACATTAGATGGTTGAATGCTATATCTCCTAAAATTAACCATCTAGTCTTCTTAATGGCTCAAGAAGATTAGATAGATATAATCTATAATAATTCGCGCTTATTGATTATGTATAGTTAATTACATATTTGATATTATTACTATACATGATTGAGATAAGACCGATTCCTTGGTTAAAATATTAAATTTATATTAAATGTTAATACATACATTCCACTATTATAGTTAAAACCTATAGTACATTATCAATGTCAGCTTGTTGAGTCACTCAAGGCTTCTAGTTCGTGACCATGCTTTTCACTATGAAACATTTGATGTTCTTGAACAGTTGATTGAATTTAACTAAGATTTTAATTTTTGTTAAGTCACTCAAGGAAATAAAATTGTAGAGGCGTGTCAAGTAAGTACATAAGATGTGCGGGATAATTAGTTGTCTAATTGATGATCTAGGAAACATAGAGAGATGTGATTGATAAAATATCTACCTGAATGCTTTATTGGGATTTGTGGAGTCACTCAAGGTTCTAATAAAGCAAACGGGATCCCAGCCCACTACAAATTCAAATGAGTTTCAATAATTAATGCATAGGGATAATTAATTCAGTGGGAGCATAATTAATTTGATAAAAATCCATGTCATATTAATATTCTATATCAATTAATTTTTGTTCTATCTAGTCATTACATATTTGAATAATGAGTATATTTGTAAATTTAATCGGCATGTTAGATGCCAATAAAACTTTTCGGACCAAAATTATAGAACTGACATCATAACGAGAATTGTTCTCCAATAAGAAAAATGGACATATCTTAAAACAGATTACGCGAATGTTCTTTTGCAAGAATAGTATAAATTTACAAACATCATGTGATGATGAACATAATGGATACGTGTGATACTTGTCATTATGAGTTATAAATATTGCATGTAAATAAAAAGATTTATATATCCATCTCAAAGAATTGAATGATGAACCATACTGAGCAGTATAAACTCTAAATGCTATTTAGAAGCACAACGGGAAAATGAGCTAGGTATTGAATTAGTTCTATAATCATTGTGTGATAGGTTATCACAATTTATAGTAAATTGATATGTATGAATTAGATTCATATCACCCACTACTCTGTTTGGTATGCTAAAATTATTGAACTTATCATCAATGTGATGTAAGGGCGAGTACTGACCATTGAAATTTGTAATGGTACTTAAAGGTAGTGTTGATGAAATTTTAAGAAGGATTCTAGGCTGTCAGTAATACAGTTAAAGTGTATAAAGACATATATTTAAAATCAATGATCTTTGTGGAGACAAAGAACATTAGAATAAAAATTGTAAAGCATATATGATTATCATCTTGGAAAGAAAGAAATCTTAGACAATATTTTACTACAGGATGAGAGTCATAAGACTACTCTTCAGTCTCCTAAGTATTAAATACAGGATATTGATCCCACATTTTTCAGAATATGAATGAGACTGAAATAGAGTAGATCACTTTTGACTGGAAAATAGGACCTATAGCAGGAAATGAAGTAATAGTTGCTACATATAAAACATATTGTTTGCCGTTACCTTTTGTTTTGTTTTGGGATAAGAATATCGATATTGTGATTGAGTTCTTAAGAAGAACATTATTTTTTACTCATGTTTGGACATGAATAGTTGTTCCATTGAGATTGAGAATAATGATTATTCTTGATTATGGAATTTACTAGAGAAATAAGATTGATAATATCTAGATTCTAAATCCTAAAAAGTCTATTATCGGAATAGAAAACAAAAGAGGTATAAAGGATAATCTAGATTATATCCAGTTCTGACATTAAAGACAAATAAGTCCTAATCCATATTGATGTATTTAAACAAAAGTCTACAAAAGCGAGGTATATCTTTTCTGACTACGTCAAGTTTAATGATGATTATATTAGATATGGTTTCATATACTTGATCAAGTTTATGCATGAAAGTTCTGAAATATTCAAAAAGTTCAAGCGGGAAACGGAAAGTTCTTTGGAAAGATATTCTAAGACTTAGATATGATTGGAATGACTAATATTTATGTGTATAATTGATTATCTAAAGATAATAAGATTTCCTTGCAGCGAATTCTTATAAATATGCCATTCTATAATGGTGTATTTGAAGAGAAGTTGTACATATTAGATAATTACAATTTGATATGCTAAGCAGTTCTTCCAAAATTAATTTGAGATATGTAATAGAGATTGCACGTTACACACTAAAACGTGTTCCATCTAAGTCAATTGATGAAACTTAAAGTTATAGGTAATAATACTTCTAAAAGTGTATGAAATATTTCTTTGTGGATTATCCAACAGGAGTTGTTGGACACGACTGTACTCCACATTTGAGATGAATGTCATCTTATATTGTATTTTTAGAGAAATTATTTATTTTAAGAAAATAGTGGGAGTGATTCTTGAGGGTTTCAAGAAACTACAAAAGAAATTGATCGACTTGATGTGCTAGTAGATATACTTTATTTGATGAGTTGTAAACTAGTAATAGGAATATGGTTCCTAAGAACACATCAGCTCCGCGTAGACCGGGTAGGGAAATTCATCTACTTAAGGATATGATTTTGTGGTTTTCAATATTCGATTGATAACTAAATGTGATGGACCTATAATTTGCACAAAATAAAAGTTAAAGTGTTGACTTAGAAGGTAAGATTTGATGCTATACAATTCAAAGTGAGCTATATGTATTTCAATCAAAGTGTGGACTTTGATTAACTTGCCAGAATAGGCAAGACCTAGATGTTGTAAATTGGTTTGCAACCAAGATTTTAATATAGTTGGTAATGCTCATGTTATAAAGGATGAGATTGGTAGTGAAGGTCAAAATTAAAGACAATAGTTAACTTTGACAAAACCTTCTCATCTATAATCATGTCTATGCTAACTTTTAAATTCTTTTGCTAATGAAGCATATTGTTTAACAAATGGATGTCAAGATTGTATTGCTCTATAGGAATCTTAGTAAGGTTGTAAATGATATAATCTGAAAATTTTGAATCTATAAAGTCAAATGGAATATTAATCAAACCTTAAATGAGATGAAACTTTCATTTTGATAAGATAATCAAAGTGTTTGATTCTCTTAAGAATAAAGAGGAATAGTGTGTACAAGAAGTTAATTGTAGTTAGACCGTATTTATAATATTATATAGGGATACATATTATTGAAATACAATATCCCTATATATAAACAGAAAATCCAAAATTTTTCTCCATATGAGATTTGGGAAAGATAGCATACATCTTTGAAATGTAAATCTATAAAGATAGATCGAAGTATGCTTGACCTAACCAAATCTATGTACATAGATAAAATCTTAATAAGATTTTGTTTGAAAGAGTCCATGTGAGGACTATGTCCCATATGGATGTGATCACTTTTTCAAAAAAAAAAAAAAGTGTTATAGAACATAAATTGGGAAAGATTACATGGATAGAATTCGTTATACTATTATAACATAATCTATCTAATATGTAATGCTATATACTGGACCAAATGTTTTATATGTTTTGAGGGTCAAAAGCAGACTCCAGGTGAATTCTGTTGGAAAACATCTTATAATGGTCATGAATATTCTTAAATACTTGAAAAGCACTTGAAGACATATTCTTAAATTATGAAGAAATATAAACTAAGAGTTTGTGGATTTATTGATCTTAATTCTCAGTCTGAAAAGACTAAAGAAATATCACAATTTGAAAAGTATATACTCATAATAGTAGTGTGATCAACTGGAAAGAGTTCCAAATAAATGCAACTACTAATTCAAATATTAAGCCTTATACATAGCTACTTTTGAAGTAGTAAATAAAGCGGTTTAGATCGTAAAATTCATAACTGAACTTGAATTTGTTCCTAACATTGTTGATCCAATAGAGATTGTGATAATAATGGAGCCATCGCCCCAGTAAAGGAAATTTGAGTCTCGTCAGCGATCTAAGTATGTTTTGAGGTAGTATATCTCTTGGGAAGAGATGATACAAAGTGATAAAAAGATTGAACGAATCCATCAAAACATACAAAGAGATCTTATGATAAAGTTGTTTTCATAGCATGATGATAATTCTATATGTATTAGATGCAATAAATGTTGGATCTATTTGTATAAGATTCTAGTGTTGCAATCTTTGTTGGACATTGATGTGTATAAACACCTATTAATTGTTGTATTCAAATGACAGATTTATTATTGAGATAAAAATTATCTTATAAAATAATAGAGCTCATAGAATAAGATTATAATAACTTATTAATCTTAAGGAGCTGTGATTGTAAGATGTAAGTTATATACTAGCTTGTTCTTAAAATATCCTTAGTCAATGTAGTAATGAGATACAGATATCAAACTAGCATGTGTCGTATTTCTTTCTTATGAAGAAAATAACTGATCTCACATGTTTGGATATAAGGATATCCGAATGGACACATAGATACATTGTTACTTGAACATGTATTGGATGACCCGCATAGAGATACCACATTGTATATTATCTAAGCGTTAGTGGTTGATCTCTAATGGGCGGCTGTGGAATCGGTCCTTTGACTTGAGGGTACCATAAAATCTTATGTAATAATTGTTGTACTTAGTCGGACATTAGATGAGACTCTAGCCACGAGTTATCAGGAAAATGACATACAGGTATAATGAAAGCTGCATGAAGGTTTCATCACTCCTAGATAATAGGAGATTATAACTTGCGTTTTGTCTACTTTGGTTGATATAAATTCCTCGACCGGGGTGACGTTATGGGTTGAAAAGATTTCATCATGACTTGGTTTGATCAACAAAGAGTTCATACGAATAACATAATTGGTTGTTATGAGATTAATACTTATCTATATCTCTTAACCGATTGAGTTATATTGATGAAGGGATTACATTTCCACGGTAACCGTACATATAAAGGCTTGTCGTACCACATGACTTTCCGTCACATGGTTTGCCTTGACACATTGCTAGATGTCAATCTTGGACGGAGACGTAAACTGAACGATCTGGGTGAATCAATGATAAATAAAAATAGAAATTTTGATTTGTCTTATTCTAATTGGATTTGAACAATAGTTTCACGACGTTCGCCATCGTGGGTGGGAGCCTAATGGTCACATTCCGATCTAAGAGTTGGTGATTTGAAATGGACCTTATCCAAGTAGGAGATTGTTGGAATTGATATCCAAGATCCAATTAGTTGGACCGGGTTTAAACAGGCCGAATTAATTAATTAGATTAATTAGCTGACCCGTTTAGTTGTGGCCCATAGAAGGCCATTAAGACTAAGGTTTTGCATTCTATAACTATAAATAAACGGCTTGTGTTTAGGGCTTCATAGAGAGACAAGTGCGGAAAATTGCGAATTTCACACGATAAGATCGTAGATATTCAGTCGATTTCTTACTAGCACATGAAATTGACAGAATCTTAAACATACTCCCATAATCCGCTTCGAAATTGTTCGATCTTATGGAGTTCCAAATTCATTCTTGCCATGTAGATTACCATTAGAGGCTGGACAATTGGACAGCTGTGGTGATAAGCATTGCTCAAACATTCAATCAGGATTTGCAATTCACGACGTTCATCAAATAGATATTTTTCTATCACAAATTAATTGAAGTGCAAAGTCGATCCCAGACATATGAATTAAATTTTTATTTAATTTCCGCTATGCATATATTGTTCAATTCCTAACAATTATAAGTCTCTTGTCTGAATGTTGCTAAATATAAGAATAGATCCTAATTAATCTCTAAAGTGCAGGGTACTTACAAGTATGCTAGCTTTGATGTTCTCCTGGGTGATGGACACTGGGGAATATTCTTTATTATCCTTGAGCCTTAAGAGAACTTCCAGCAAATCTTTGTCTAATGGCTCATCGGTTTCTCCCTTTCTTGTGATCAGGCGGTCGTCTTGGGGCTCGCGGATGACGTTCTCAAGAATTACATCAACGTTTTTATGAA
>CAVNYN010226512.1:0-23930 GCA_963692815.1 Nyctanthes arbor-tristis
CAAATATAAATTTATAATCATCTCCCAGTCGAGATCCCCTCTTGATTCAATTGTTTTGCAGCATATTCCTTATTCACAAACAGAACAGAACATCCAAAGAATATGCTCTTTGATCAGTATTTGGCTTGCCCAACTTGATATGTTCATACTAAGAACGTGTACAAGCTAGTGCCAAGGAAATAAATGAGAAGACAAGACTTACAAAAATTGGATCAACCACAATTTTTCCATATGATGATGATATATGGGTGCCATATTTATAGGTACAAAGGTTAATTGAATACAAACTCATAACTTTTCTAACTTAATTAATATTGTTGGAAGAGTACAATTTAATATTATATTTCCTAGTAGTTTGAACAAGCGAAATAGGTGTATTAAAGTTGTTAGATTCACCTTCCGGGTGAGCGGTCCTGGTTCAAATCATGCATCATGCGCAATTAATAAGGGTATATTAGAAAACTAGAATATGTGAAATTTACCCGTATTTATTAACACGTCCATTAATTTAGCCATATTTTTGAATTGTAATAAACATCAACTATTAAAATGGTTATTTAACCTCCAATGTGGATATAAAGAATAAAACTATTCAAAGTAGATGATCATTATATATTATCTGGTAATTAGATTAGTTCAAAACAATTCATTTTCGTATGTCCCAACTTATATTCTACTTTCCTTAACTAATTTTTTTAATTTTCTAATATACCCTTATTAATTGCGCATGATGCATGATTTGAACCAGGACCGCTCACCCGGAAGGTGAATCTAACAACTTTAATACACCTATTTCGCTTGTTCAAACTACTAGGAAATATAATATTAAATTGTACTCTTCCAACAATATTAATTAAGTTAGAAAAGTTATGAGTTTGTATTCAATTAACCTTTGTACCTATAAATATGGCACCCATATATCATCATCA
Organism: Nyctanthes arbor-tristis; assembly: GCA_963692815.1. Classification (NCBI taxonomy): domain Eukaryota; kingdom Viridiplantae; phylum Streptophyta; class Magnoliopsida; order Lamiales; family Oleaceae; genus Nyctanthes; species Nyctanthes arbor-tristis. The sequence continues at coordinate 930 of CAVNYN010226512.1, forward strand.
TATGGAAAAATTGTGGTTGATCCAATTTTTGTAAATCTTGTCTTCTCATTTATTTCCTTGGCACTAGCTTGTACACGTTCTTAGTATGAACATATCAAGTTGGGCAAGCCAAATACTGATCAAAGAGCATATTCTTTGGATGTTCTGTTCTGTTTGTGAATAAGGAATATGCTGCAAAACAATTGAATCAAGAGGGGATCTCGACTGGGAGATGATTATAAATTTATATTTGTCGTGTCATGACTTAATTCTCTCGTCCCTGCATTCTGCTTCTTGATTTCCTTCTCTGTGTGGCTTCATCAATCGAAGGCAACCTTCTCAGTTAATTCTAAGGTACGTATAATTAATTTCCAACTTTCTTTAATTTTTACTGCTCCCTAAGTAGGATATATGTATAAGTAGGATATATGTATATATGTATTTCTGATAATATGGAATGGAAGATACAAGTTGAGAAACTTGGATTTCTTCTTTTGAAGGGGTTTGCTCGACTTCACCGTCACGTTTCAATTCTAAAAAATTAGCTATCTATTGTAAATAGTTAAAAGAATTACCTATCTCTGCTTGATGGATTCGATGTTCTATGAATAGTTAATTGTAGTAGTATTTATTTTATGTTTATTTTTTTTGCCTTTTTTAAACCGCAATATAAGATTTGTTTCAGGCTTTATCACCATATATTTGATTTGATTATTGTTGACAAATATTTGATAATTGTTGACAGATAGATCTTTTAGATTTAATGAAATTGGATTCTTTCAATGTTTATCTCATATTCAATTTTTTCATCAATAATAATTAACTTGTAACTTGGTTTAGTGCTATGAAATTTGTTGGCAAGTGATAAATACACACCGAAAGAAGTTAATCAAGGCAAGAATGAATAAAGTTATGATCATCGTTAATTAAAGTTATATGTAGACAGTGGCGTATCTAGGAGATTAATCTTGCAGGGGCGAAATCAGAGACTAACCATATGGGGGGCGGAAAGGGAATTTTTTTTTAATACTATAAATTTTTGAAAATAAAATTACACTAGATATGTTAAAATACATAATTTTTTTTTTAAAAAAAAAATTGATAGAGTCTCCTTCGTAAATCAACTTAAACCAAATCTAAAATATAATAATATTCTTCCAAATACGCAAATCACATGTATATATAATAATTTTAACCATTGTTTATCCATTAATGGCAAATAAAAATAAATAGATATTGTAGCACAAAAGATAAAAGAGTCTCAATTCTCTTAAATACATTATAAAATAGATAATAAGTAAACTTGGATTTGTTTTTAGTATTTGACTAATTAGATATGTCTAGATACATTATTGTTAAGTAATTTTTTACTTCTTTATTTATTTATTTATTTTTTTAATGGAAAGTAATGCTTATTTGTTTTAATAAACTTTTTTTTTTGAAACATTGTTTTAATAAACTATCACATAATTAAAATTTAGGTGTTTCAAAATTATTTTACTCAAAGAGAAGTTTGCTTAAAAACATATATACTAATAAACTTATTACAAATTGGCCAAAAAAAAAAACTTATTACAAATAATAAATAATAAATAAATAAGACAGAAGATAGTGGAGAGAGAAGAGCGTCGAGAAGTGTACTATCCTACTATTGGCACAAAAGTCAAACATATGAAAGAGGAAAGAAAGTTGTCAATTGTTTTTTAGACTTGTGCAACTACTCTCCTTCGTCTTCCTCTCCCTCTCTACAAAACACACCATTTTTGCAGAAGCCTCGACTAAAACGCAAAAAAAAAAAAAAAAAGAGAAAAAACTCCTGAAAAAGATGCCTTCTTTCTCCACTTCTGCTGCGTTGCTGCTAGATTCAGGATTTTCAGCAAGAAAAAAATTGAAGTCTCAAAAAGTTTTGCCCGGCCGACTACCATTGCGGCGACTGACTTTGCCTTGTCCCTCCGCCCCTGTATATAGACGGATTGATGAATGATAAATGAATTATTGAGTATTTGTAGAATTCAACCAATTGAATACACAAGATGAATTTTGAAATTTTAAATCTAATTTGAAATTAAGGATTTATTTATCATTATCAACTTACCATATTTATTATAGTCTCCAAGCAAAAGTAAATTGACAATGAATGTTCTAGTTAACAAAACATGTCATGCATGTGTTGTACGTGTGATTTGAAGTCATAAATAAATGTTGAAATCGTCGTGTGTGTGTGACTACTAGTAACCAACTGGACTTGAATCTTGGCAAAATCTTACACTACTTCCGTCTCACAATGATAACCCAGTAGTTATTTTCAATAGTTAGTATAGTAGAAACATTAAATTTTACTTTATTTTTTCACATATATCCTTACGTCGCATTAATTGTTTGAAAGGCTTTCAATTCATAGAAAGTTAAATAACAATAATTAATTTAGAGCGTATATGGAAAGGAAACATTAAATACATGTTCAATATAGTAAGTGAACTATCTTTTTGAGAGACGGACGAAAATAAAATAATGGACTATCTTTTTGAGACGGAGGTAGTAATACATTTTGAATTTTAAATTTTTTTGACACTTGTCATCTTCTTTCATTGGTAGTGTTCAAAAAATTCAAATTTCAAAATATATTATAAATCAATCCAATTATAAACGATACTAAACGGACATTTACTTATTGTTCACTATATTATATATATATATATATATTTTAAGTACAATTACAAAACTACATTATAGCAGCACAAACGCGTATAGAGATTTATCCTACTGAAATACAGCGTCAAGAATGCAACCTCACATATAGTGGGAATTCAGACTACAATAAAATATAGAAATACCCTATAGGGGGAATCGAACCTGGGACCTCTAGGTTCCAGTACCTCAACCTAATCCCCTAACCAAATAAACTAGGCCTCATTGGCTACTATATTATATTTATTGTTTGTTCTATTTTTTTATGTAACTTATTGTCTAATCTATTATTATTTATTAATATATACAAATCAATACCGATTTAATAATAAATTATAAATGTCGAAAAAATTGAATAGATAAACATTGAAGAAAATTCTATTCCACTGAAATTAAAAGTTCTATTTGTCAACAATTATCGAACAAGGATGATAGACAAATCTTCTATTTGAAGATTTTAGCTTAAAACAAACACTATCAAGACTAACAAAAAATCAACATTAAAATAGATAAATACTAATTAATAAAACTTAACTATTCAAAGTGAATGTGGTACACGTAGTTTTTTAATTTTCAAAATCTATATATATTAAAAAGTTTGTTTTTTGTTAAAAAGGGTTTCCTAATTAATTAGAGGATGTATTTTAGTTATTTTAATGTCAACCAATATAGTATATAAGTGCATGCCATTAGTCAACTTGGCTATTACATTGGCTGTGTCTCTATAATTAACCAAACTTCTTCATTAAATTCCCAACTCCGTGGAGTACCCTTAGGGCAGGGCCGTAGTGTTGTTTCTAGCCCTCGAGCCACAAGAGCTATTGTTTATCATATTTTTTCAAAAAAAAAAAAAAGGGGGGGTGAGGGTTCCGGTTCGCACCTAGATCTATGGAAACATGAATACCGCACGTACAATTATCTAACCCCCGTTTTTTCCATGTTTTTAGTGGTTATTTGAATCTATTTATTTAAATTAAATTATAATGAGGTGAAATGAGTGGTGTAGATTTAATAAAAGTTTGAAATTTATGATTATAAATGAGCAGTTGTCAAATCAGTAGTACGTGAGATTATAGTGTATTTTCATAAATAATCGAACACTAGTTTTATTACTATTATTTCTTTGTTCTTGTCGTGGTAGAATATTAATGCTCTATCCTTTTTCATGATTGTTGCAATTTTAATGGGTGTGTTATTAGATAAATTTCATACTCATTATTTTGAGTGTTTCTTTTTTTTAATTTATAATAACGTGGTGTAATTAATAGTTCAGATTTAATTGTATTAAAAAAATAGTTGGGATTAATAAAGTTTTGAAATACGTAATTATCAAATGGGTATTAACTTACAGTGAAGGAAAATCAATCACAACGGAATCCGATTAACTTGCACGTCCACAAATAATTACAGGATTTAACATAAAACATAATTTATGCAGTGTGTGGCCACCATTTACAATGGGGATCACTGACCACCTATTATATTCTGCCACGTCTACCCACCCTATCCCCCAAACCTCCGGAAAATACAGGGCCGTTGTCGAACCAGACGGGACGGCATTTGGATTCATGCACGTCCAAAGTCCAAACAAAGCTCTTTGACACTGTTACCTAAAAGATTTCCCTTAATGCCAAATTGTTGAGACTCGAGAGGCCCGAAATGCCTAATTATTTGTGAATTGAGACCACCAGTAATGTTAACTAATACTATTCAACCTTTTTTTTTGGGTGTGTATTCAACTTTTTCTTTCAAAATAATGGATCTAATTTTCTTCAAAATAATAACGGATCTAATTCTTCTTAATTCATAGTCCAAATCCAAATTTAAGGGCCATATAAATTAGACTTTGAATACAATAGTACTTGATCTTCATTGTTTATCATATCATTATTAGAAAATACGTGAAAGTGATTTTAGTTAATTCTAACAAATACATAACTTATAGTTGTAAAACTTTAATAACATTAGAAAAATAATAGAAATACTATTATTCATAAAGTTGGAACAAAATAAGTTAGTAAAATCAAATCATATAGGCTATAATAAAAATTCAAAATGGACATGTCTACATGTTTTGGTTTATTTATTATTATTATTAAGCTTTTAAAATTCCCCGCCAAAGGGTTGGCCGTAAGGTTCCTTATTTGGTGAACAGCTCAATTCCACATGATCTACCTAGATTTCCTAATTTAGGCAATTGTTTGGTGATCCAATTGGATCAAAGCAGATCCCAATCCCGGGAGAATCAAGGGCCATTCTCACAGGACATTACAAATCTCAAGGACTGGAATGCAAATTAACGCCGTCAGATTTAACGACGTTCTTCCGTTAAACCTCGAATAAAGTGTCGTGCTCACAGATAAAAAATTCTTTATTCTCTTCCACGCACTTGCTCCACATTGATTTACGTTATTCCGGATCTCTGGCTCGGAGGATCCGAGCCTTTAAGCTCGGAACTCCAAACCTTATACCTTCACTTCAGTCCCCTTAAATTCCTCATTTACTTACACCTCCTATTTTCACGAAACCGAGCAAAAAAATCTCGCGGAGAGATTGAAGAATTTCCGATCCGCTTGTCTGAGATCGGAGATTTGAAGCGATGGCCGATCACGCAGCTGAGCACGAGAAGCACGAATCGGGCGCTGACTCGATTATTGATAAGATCACAGAGAAGTTTCATGACCACGATTCGTCGTCGTCAGACTCCGACGACGGGAAGGACATTAAGGCGAAGGCAGAGGAAGTCAAGGCCAAGATCTACCGCGTCTTCGGCCGCGACAAGCCTGTGCACAAGGTTCTAGGCGGCGGAAAACGTACGGTTTATCTTTCTCGCCGTCGATTAATTTACACATTGTTATTTTGTTCTTTAAGTATTTGATTTATGGGAATAACGAATTGTTTGATACTATCTGCATGTTATAAACGAGTGCTATTGTCCTGGTGTCCATTGCGTCTATCTTCTGTTATAGATGGTAAGGTAGACTGAACTTAGTTACTACTGCTTTGCCTAGCATGAAACAGGAAACTAGTCAAATATTGTTTTGAATTTTCATTTTTATTGTGTCTCCCCTTTTTTTTTCTGAATTTTCATTTCCATTTTTGAGATTACTGGTCAATTGAATGTCAGCATTATTTTTAAATAAATTGATGGCTTTTCAATGTAGTTGGAACTTGCAACTATGGTATTGAATTTCATAGTACATTCTTTTGACAATAGTCTATTTAATACATGAACCTTTGATTCTGAATGGGGGTAGGGCTGGAATAAACTGGGGCAGGGACTACATTTCGTTTGGGAGTAATCACTGCTGAACACATAATCAAATCTGGGTTTTATTATGATTGCATTGTCTTGATGTTTTCTTATAATTCAGTTGGTGCCATTGTCGGCCATATTCTGTAACTAGAAATTGTGAATGGAGCAATTATGATCTGAAAGATGGCGAAGTTCAGAGATGCAGGCCAGGAATAACCTTTCTTATGGATGTATCATAGAACCTGGATAACCCTTGTTGTGCAATAGAGTTATAAGTTCAAGCTCCCTTCTAGGATAGTTGAGCGTATTTGTATATACTCTTGTCTTACTATGATGCTTTCCGGCAGCTGCTGACATTTTCCTGTGGAGGGACAAGAAAGTTTCTGCTGGCGTGCTTGGAGTGGCCACCATAATTTGGTTGTTTTTTGAATTGCTTGAATACCATTTACTCACCCTAGTGTGCCATATTCTAATTCTCACTCTAGCAGTTCTTTTCCTGTGGTCCAACGCATCGGCCTTCATCAACAAGTATGCTTTCTGATGGCTTGTGAAAATCTCTTTTTTATCCCTGTAACTTTGCTCTAAATTTAATTAACATATTTTACTTATTAGGTCTCCTCCTCGAATCCCCGAAGTAGTCATTCCCAAGGATATTGTCCTGGAAATAGCTTCTGCCTTCAGGATTGAGTTCAACAGAGCTTTTGCAATCCTTCGAGATATTGCGTCTGGGAGAGATCTGAAGAAGTTTCTAGCGGTATGTTAAGTCTTTTGCTTTCTAGGAATATGGTTTACTGGCTTAGTTAATCAAGATTAATTGTTAGAGAAAAAAGGAAAGGTATTAGAAAAGGATGCCATTTATTTTCTACTATACTATACTAGTTTGCCATTGATACCTACAGAATACAAGTGTAATGCATGATATCTATCTCAAGGTGGTGCTACTTTGAAGTCGACAATTTCATTCTCTAATTTATGCCGACAAGAATGGTTCATTTTGGTTTTGCAGGCAATTGCAGGCCTTTGGGTACTTTCAATTCTGGGAAGTTGCTGAGATCGGAAGAGCGTCGGTATACATATGTAAGCGTTTATTTCAGTTCTTGGCGTGTTGCCTTATTGTGAAATAGTGATTATTTCAGTAGTTTTCTCTGTTATTTTTACACTTCTCAACGTCATCTCTCAATCTTGTTTTAAGATATTTACTGTTTTAACTTTATTTCTTGCAAAACAGGTGTGGTTTTGTTGCTCACCGTACCCGTTCTTTATGAGAAGTACGAGAGCCAGGTTGATGCTTTTGCTGAGAAAGCTGAGGCAGAGATCAAGAAGCAATATGCTGTGTTCAACACCAAGGTTTTAAGTAAAATACCAAAAGGGCCACTGAAGGAGAAGAAGTTGGCTTAGACTCATCGAGGTTGTCTACTTGATATACACTGATGTTGGTAATTGTGTTTTCAACTTTTTTGTCAAGACTCAGTCATATGATAGGCCCATGTTTAACTGTTGCTTGTGGCCTTGCTTGGATCCATATTTTAGATTGAAGATGATATTTGCGGGCAGAAGTTGATATATCCCCTAAATGGCACTTTTGTTGCAAGAACTAGATTATATTATTACCGACGGTAAATTATCAAGTCGTATGTCATTTTTTTTTTCAAGGGATGTGCCTCTTAATTATCCCGAAGTGGAATATAGAAGTTATCCTGATGTTGATGGTGTTCGATCGTGAATGAATGCATGTTACAAACCATTACACATGCCCCAGATTATAAATAGGCCCCTCTTCATCAGGTTGTTCGAGTCTACTAGATGCATCGTCTTTGCTTCTATGTACCAGTACCGTATTGTTGTGAAGAGAATCCTTAATAAACGTAAATCACATCAGGGTGTCAAAATGGTTGTACTGTTGACCTGTGTGATTGTACAGCCTAGCTCAAGCTTTTATTGAATGTGCACATGTGTACAATATGATCTGAGCCAAGTCCTAACTGCCTACAAAACTTGCGGTCTAAAGTCAATATGCGAATCCACTGAATTGTGAGCTAATGGGGCTGGTACCGGCTAACCTCTCGACCTTTTTTGTTATGCCCCTGCTAACCTTTACATTTCTTCTCATCTTTTTATTTCAAAATGAGTGGAGTTAAAATGATAGAGTTTCGTGTAGTAAAGCGAGTATCACAACATCTGCATTATGTGATTTGTGTTTCAATATCTTTTTTTTTATTTCTTATTTATTCTTTATATGCAAAATGCCGCATGCTGGCAATCCCCACCTCTTGTCAGTACCCTCACCCCCCCCAACCAACCAAAAAAACAAAAAAAAGGGAAAAGGGAAAACTGGAATGGATTTTAAGACATGGTTATTGTACAATCTGCTGTTCATAAAATCAGAGCTACAACGAATAGATATATATTACATTCATAATAATACATTGTTAAAACAAACGCATTTTAATTGCTCACAGCTTCCAAGGCTTGCGGCCAAATCCCAAATGCAAGATATAGGACATTAACATTCTGGTTGACATCTGGTACTATGCATCTTTGAAGGTCCAAATAAATGATGAATTTCCTCTCTCCTACAATCATGTATGTACAAATGCAAAGAAATATGAATCCAGCACCACTGACTATATAATAATAATAATAATAATAATAATAATAATAATAATAATAATAATAATAATAATAATAATAATAATAATTTAATATGAGCAGCAGCAGAGGGATTATTTGGATGTGGGAGGATCCAGCCGAAGGTTCCAGCACAGCGTCTTGTCGTGTTGTCATGGAAAAATAGACCGGCTAGTGTTGATCAATTTCCACCATTTTCCAAAATCGTGCAATGTCTGGATGATCATGGCCAACTTTTTTAGAGGAAGTATGATAACTGCTGTTTCTTTCTTGATCCTCCTTCTCCATATAGATCATTCCATTGCTTGAGCTCACTCATTATAGATCCCTCAGAAGCAAAACTGGCAGCAACCTTCAGAAGAGCATGAAATGCACAAGAGTTTATTGTAAATTTCTAATGCATACATATGTAATAGAATTACCATTCCACTTGAATGATTTACAGAGATAACCTAATGTCCAAGTAAGCAATTTCTAATGCATACATATGTACAGGCTTGCATTTGCAAAATGTGATAACCAACAAGCCAACTCAACTGACGGGAGAAGAAATTGATGAGATCCTAATTACCTGATTTTTAGCTTGCCTCATATCTTCCATGTTTAATGGCCTTAAGGTGATGACGTTTTCCGCTTCAGCTTCTTCTTTCGAAGTGGTAGCGTCATCAGAGCTCTGTTTCTCTTCGTCATTTTTCTTCTTTTCCTACATAGACAAAAGCAATTATCTATAGATATTCTCAAATGTCCTCGATGCTCGACTTCAAAACGTTCAACAAAAAGACTTGCTCAATGATCAAACTGCAAAAGTTACCTTATTCTTTTGTCTCTCTTCTTGTATCAATTCTCTCACAGGTCGATAAGCTGCCGTTACACACACATTCTGCTTTCAAGCAAGGAGGTCAAGAGTCATCAAAATGACAAAAGATAAGATAACGTGACAATAGTATGCAAAACACAAACCTTGAGATCACTTCCACTATATCCTTCAGTAATGGCTGCAAGCTCCTTGAAGTCTAGGTCTTCTACCTTTTCTTTTGACAAGAGGGTTTTCAGGATCTTTTCTCTGTTCTCGACAGAAGGTAGATCGACCATTATTCTGTTTACAAGCAAAGTAAAGCTCAGTAATAATTTTTTAAGCATTACAAAGATGACACTGGTTATCGTTGACATTGAATCCCAGATATTTAGATTTTGATTTGTTTCATGCAGGAGAAGACTCAGCATATCAGGTGAGACCACAATTAAAAACAGAGTCATAAATTGCAAGACACTCTCAGCTCGATATTTTGTACTTCCAAATAAAACGTAACTGGATAAAATCATTAACCAATTAGAAAGGTGGAGACTTAATTTTCCTCAAAGTGTAAGGCGGCACAGGCTATAATCATTTATGTGAAACTCTGAGTTCGTAGAGCTGTAGAAGTGCCTCTGGTTGTAGTCAACAAATACGGACTAAAAATATTATTTTTTTTGAATACTAGACTACGAATATTGTTTATGAGTATACCTGCGCTCAAACCGCCTAATGATTGCTTCATCAAGATCAAAAGACCTGTTTGTTGCCGCGAGCACCACAATGCGTTCTCCAGGTTTTGTCAACAGACCATCCCAATTTGTCATGAATTCATTCTTAATTTTCCTCATTGCTTCGTGCTCTCCAACTCTCGTTCTTTGTCCAAGCATACTGTCTACCTCATCGACAAAAATGATTGTAGGAGCAATCGTGTGCTCTTCCGATCTAGCGCTCGGACATTCTTTTCATCTTCCCCAAACCATTTTGAGGTGATAGTGGACATTGAGACATTTATAAAGCTTGCTCCAGCCTCATTGGCAATGGCCTTTGCAAGCATTGTTTTGCCAGTACCCGGAGGACCAAATAGCAGTATGCCTCTGCAAGGTTTAAGAAGCCCCCCATTGAAAAGGTCGGGTCTTCGAAGAGGAAGCATGACAAGCTCCTGGAGTGATTCTTTAGTCTCATCTAGGGCCCCGATATCAGCAAATGTCACCCCAATCTCCTTTGGAGGAATAACCTCGGGCCTTATGCGCTTTTCGAATTCATTGTCAGGAGGAACTTCCTGAGATGATTTGCGATAGTCAGACTGAAGAAAATATGCCAAAACTTTCATGCGAACAAAAAGTTGAAATCGCAGCACATTTTTTCAATCTGCCAATTATATAATTTCTTATACAAGACCGATATTTCATAGAATGGGCATTGCTAGCCGTTATAAAAGGTGGCAAATTAATATTACTTCCAATACTCTGCAAAGAATCCTCGTGTGACAGCCAATAGGAGTACAGCGTCATTGCAATTTGCAAATGAATACAATGGGGAACTGAGCAATAAATTTTTTACAGTAAAAACCTCCTCCAGAAAATAATAAAAATTAGACAAAAGAAAGACCTTGAAGTAGGAAAAATTCAGCAAAGTTTTATAAAACAATATGAAGGGCCGAATGAGAAAAATCCAAAAGAGACCATGTGCAAGTCGATTTTGATTAAAAAAAAAAAGAAAAAGAAAACGAAAGAAAAAAAGAAAAAAGTTGATAAAAAATTGCAGGCTCCTATGGACTGTGACATTAAAATTAAAATTAAACGTTGACTTTGAACAAAGTGTTTTTGCAACTTAGGTTTTATCAAACACTGGCTAAGTCCAAAAGTTACTAGAAGGGGAGCTGTATCATAAGCCCATTAGAAGTTCAGGTGAACTATGCTTAAGAGAAAAGGTGGTTACCAGATATTTCTACCAAGTACCTGCAAGCATCCCAGCTATTAATCAACATTTTTCTATATTCTATTAAATAACCAAAAAGTAAATTACCGGTGGTTTTGACGCCAAGGTGTTCTCACCATCCGTCTTTACTATTGATTTTTCAGCCTCACTCTTCTTTTCAGATGATAGGGTTTTCGATTTCGATTCAGATTTTGCAGCAGCATTATTCTTCCCTTCAGTAACCTAATAGTAATGAAATTCAAACATATTTAAGCCCAGAAACATATCTGATAACACGAGTCCGATTTTAGAAAAACAGAATTCTGAGATAAAGGATAAACCTTGGAAGATTCAGCATTATGATCCATTTTTAAGGTATCTTCGCCAATTCCTTTTCCTTCTCTAAATATACTTAATCCGTGGGACAAACTGAACAACAGACAAAAAAGGAATAGATAAATACTATAGAGTGATCTGAGAATTACAAAAAGAAAAGAACAAACTCCAGAACATAAAAAAAATAAAATTTTGGCACCTCTTAGATGATATGACTAGCTTCCCATTGCGATACTCTGGATACTTGCTGTTCATCAAGTGATACGATATGGCAGAAACTACAATTTCCTCTATGTAGTTACTGAGAACCAATGTGTCTGCGTGACAGATTGATCCTAGATCATCACACTCAAGATCATTTGCTGCAAGCACCTCTGCTATATGATTCTTGTTATCCTGAAGCTGAATCTTCCTCATATCTTCTTCCAGCTGGGCTTTCCAGCTCACAAGATGAGTTTCATCTTCCGGTGGTCTAATGTCAATATTATAAGGAAACAAAAGATTAAGTTTTTCATCTACTTCTCCATAATCATCATCAGAGTCCAACATCCGGGAACCAAGAACCAAAACTGATCCTGATAATTTCTTCAACATTCTGTCAAATAGTTCGTAAAATCTCAAGGATTGAGAAAGAAATCTCTCAATATCCCGGACATAGAGGATGATGCAACTGGATTCTGAGACAGAAACCAATACCTGCGAGCAACAGTAATCATCCTATGTAGAATCGAAGTAAACAAGTAGTAGCAATTTACAGAAATTGACCAGAAAAGTTGTCAAGATCCCAACCATTATTTGCAAAAAAGCTGCACCCTTAAGGCATTAACTAATGTCCGAGAGAAAGAAAAGTGAAAAAATACAGTATGTGAGAAACTAGACAATAATGTAAGTAAATACCTTATAAAGCGACTGTAAAAGAACTTTCTCATCAAAACAGCAGCCGCTGCTGCGCTTTGGAAAAGCTACAAAGTGACAACAAAGATCAGTAAGTTTAGAATATTCAAAATTCTGTTGCCAGAAATGATCAACAAACATAACAGTACCATACAAATTAGATATCATAATTCTTGTCAATAAGTTATTAACATATGTCAGAATGTAACACAGTGATAAAGGTGGGTCCTGGCAGATGTAGGCCTATGTGGTCAGCAGGACCAATAGCACATATGTCATGATTTTCTTGTATTAGCATAGAGCACTTTTAGAACCAGACTGCATGTCCTTGATAGACTGGTTCTTTACTGGACTTTTTGTCTGAAACATCTACCAAAATATTGAGTAATTCACTGATAAAATTCCTGCTGCAACTGGATAAATAAATTTGGAAAAGAAACTGGTGGAAAGAGGCAGTAATTACACTACTCTTTTGAAAATATGCTCCAAGATTGTAAATATACACAGTGCATATCTTCCACATTGTAGAGATACATATAGCACACCTGAATTTGAAGATGACTGGGCACTTATGCTACTCATATCAGAAGAGACAGAGGCAATTCTGCGATGTTTCAGATGATTGCTGACTCCTTCCATACTCCTATAATGAGCATCATATAGGACACTATTTGCATTAACCATTGTCGTCAGTTTGATATTCCATATGAAAATAGCTAATGCTGTTTAATGTACCTCACTTTAGGATCCAATCGAGTGCTTTGCCTCAATATTTCACCTTCATGAAAAGAAAAGGAGAAATTGTATAAGATGAGATATTACAGGAGTTGGAGAATACAAGTCAAGTAGTAACTATAACTTCAAATTTATATAAATTATATATATCGGGTGAATATCTCTCATAAGTCATAACCTTCACTGCAGGTATTCCAGTAGCTTAATTTCTAAAGGACAATTCCAACACCTTACATGCCTACTTTGGCGGGGTCTATGAACAATGCAAAATTTCTTCACATTCTTATGGCTTTTCCCCAATTACATATACGTCAAACATTTTATGTCAGTGTGCACCGGAAAAATAGAATTTGTTTTCACATAAAATGTTTATCATGATAACTGTCGGTCAGCAATTTAAACAGCTTAATATTAGGATTTGCCTAATTCTTTACTGGAAGGCCTAACAAGATATCAAGTTTGAAATGTGAAAGAAAGAATACCAAGTTAAGTTCTAAAAATTGAGAAATATCAAACGATTTTTCATTCTTCCTTCAAGCTTGAAGCGCATTTATAATATGATAGAACATAAAAAAAAGGAGGTAGGAGTTATACAATATGCCAAGTTGGCTACTGCGTGAAATATCTGTTGGATATTGTTCACTACTTATCTTGTTTTAACTTTTAATGGGATTATTATGATTTTATACCTTAAGAGGATGGCACTCTACCAGTATAATATGCTTAAATTGTATGTCACCATTTTAGATTACAAGAAGATTATAAGCATAAAAGTACAAATAGATTTAGGAAAGCAGCAAGCTGTAAAGCACGGATACATGATTTTCAACTGTTCGTGTCATGCCTTATTCTTGTACCTTTGTCCTCCCTAGGTGAAAGAATAGAGAATGAACCGAGCAAACTGGACATTCGTTCCAATGTCACTTCTGAGATGGACCTCTTGAGAGACTGCAATAGAACTAATACGAGTTACTATTTTTTCAATCATAGTAGATCCTTCAGTCACGGAAACGTATAAGAATGTGGTAAATATTCCATAAACAACTTTTAGCAGTGTGCAATATAGCATGTGTCTCACCATTCTATTGATCATTGAAGACACTAAACAATATGTTGATCGGCCTAAGTAAGTTACTTAAAATATGAATCGAGGCAAAAGTAACATAGAAGTACATGGAAATGGTGCTTACCGTATCTTTTCTGGCACTACCATATTTGCTCTGTATCTGCAGATGATGGGCCAATTAAAAGAAAGAAGAAATTAAGCAGTATAATATTTTTAACAAAAAATCAGCATTAGGAGATAATGACATCCAAGACAATTACCTTTAGTGAAAAGTCAGTTATATCTAGCAGTAGCAACTTTGCTTCAAAATGATTTGCAAGAGCTTTTGCAAGCATTTGCTGGTAAAGTTCTACATAAAAAGGGAAGAAAATAATAAAGCAGCAACAATTTAATATAGTTCAAGAGTTTATTTTTCAGATACAGTTTCATAAATTAAGAAGAGTAACCATACCAGCAGGACCAGATAGCAATATAGCCCGGCTTGCAGGTGACAGATTTCTAGTGTGCTTAGAGACATCTAAATGGTTCAGATGAACATATGCTGCACTTGTTAATAACACCCGTGTCCGCTCACTGGTAAAGCCATGAAAATAGAGAGCAACAATAATAATTGTTATAACAGTACAGCATGATATAACAAAATGACTTGCGCATATTCAACAAAGTACTTTCTTTTCAATTGCATAACAGAAGGAAACTGTAAAAGATTGGAATTACAGCCGTATAAGAATCTGATTGTGTAGTAAGCAAGGTCCTAGAATTTAACCGGGTACAGCAAGAGATTCAAAGAGAAAAGCTAGTGCCAACAAAAATAATGTAAAGGATATTACCATCTTGTATTTTTTTGGTGCGTAACAAGTAATATTGTGAACCATTCAATGGATAGAATAAAATGGTATCAAATTCTCCTCAGCTACAGAAATCTTATATGAAACCCAAACTAAAGAAAAAATTGTAAGAATTCTTTCAACTCGAAAGTTCTTTGCTTGTCTTTAATAATTCAATGAGCAAAAATGTTAGAAATCTTAAATTTTTTATTTCTCTCCCCAACCCCCCCCCCCCAAAAAAGAGGCCATGACTCCATATAAAGTAAGAATCAAGAATGTTTCGCAATATTCTGATAATATCTCCAACGTAATCAACAACCTATAAATCACGTCTGATCGCTTCAGAAAAATTTATCCTACTATCGGTAAACCTATAGTCCCAATCAAGTCAGACATATAAGCATGTATTCCTATAAGCTCTTTCAAGTATTCAACCAAGTCTTTAGCAAACAATTAATATTTTCCAGAGTAGTTAGTCTGAAAAGAAGCAGAGCAAGTAAAAGAACTTGCCTGAGATAATAAGGGAAATCGTCTAAGGTGACGTCGCTATCCTTCCCATCGAGGACCAATCTGAGTAGCTCCTGTTGAATTTGTTGACAGGTAAACCCCTCCACGGCCGAACCTCCAGTCCATTTGCTGACGGTTTGACCGGAAACAAACCCAAGTCCGACTCCAACGCCTACTCCTAAGCCCAATGCCGACAACAATATATGCTTCTGCTCCATCACCTCACCATGTACTCACAGAATCACTGATTCACACGCACACAGAATTCAATACATACACATTCAATTCATCCAAGATCTAGAACATCTCCGCCAAATTTTCGCACAATCGCATACATAACATCAATATATACGCATGTGTGTATACATAGAGAGAGAGAAAAAGAAAGGGAGAGAGAGAGATGGAATATCTTTGGAGAAGGGAAGCTAGAGAAATGCGTATCTTCTCCAAATGGAACGTTGGTCGATTCTGCAGACAGGTCAGAGAACAACTTGGCGCCTCCCCTCCATATAAAGGAGTTGGTGGATTTCTCATTTTATTTTTATTTTTATTTATTTATTATATGTTCACCCTCTTGACTTTTTTATTATTATTACTTTTACCAGACTTGACAGTTCTTAGAAAAAATCTAACGATTTTACCGTCATGAACTTCAAAGATTTTACGGCTTGATTTGGCTACCACTTCATAGATTTCCATGTCTCGTGTTTTAAAAATTTTTAACTCTCTTGATTTCTCTCTTACAGGAAAAAGGAAAATCATGACATAGGTCTATAGTATCTTGATTTCATTTGGATGGGGAAAATGGAATATTCTTTAATGGTTCTCTTTCAAGTCAAATTTAAGATAATAATTCACTAAAAAAATGTAAGAGTTAAAAATCGTAAAATTTTTCTATAGACAACCCAATAGAACCCAGTATAGAGCTCGTAGTTGTGGAAAAATAAGAAATTACCTGTGAGTTTTTGTGTTTTAAAATTAGACATTTTGTTCATAAAAATGGTAAATTATAAGTTATATATATTTTATAGATATCTATTTATTAATTTAAAAAAAAAGCATACGGTACAATTTTACCGCAATTTTTCCGCCACTTATATTAGAAGTAGAGATAATTTGGTCATTTTGAATCCAAATGCGATAATGGTAAATGCTTTGTATATCTTTTTTTTTTTCTAAATTTCTATTTGAGTTATCTTTAAAATATTTGAGTTATCTCATCGTTTTCATAATTTTATCTTATCTTCATGAAATCTTTGAGTTATCTTATATATCATTTTTAAGATAATCCTCTTCGTGATTTCAAACGAATCATTTCTAAATTTCTCTTCTTTATTTAGGGGTTTAATAGCTGAATAAAATATCATTATACTACACGGTTCTTGGAATACAAAAACCAAGTTAATTGTTAATAATTTTTATGAATTGATTATTTATATCATATGAAAAGATTAAAATAAATATATAACTATGCTTAAACAAATATGATATTATACTATGATATTAAGTTTTTCAATTTTTTTAACATGTGTTGGTATCTTTTTTTTCAAATCCTTTCAATGAATTAAATTATTTTAAATTATTTTTTGGGGGAAAATCTAGAGCTTGTTTGAACCTCTGTATTTGTAAAAATTTGGTGAACTTATAAAGAAGAAGAGGTAGAATGTGTATTAGAAATATAAAAATATTTGAAATATGTAATTGTAATTGAATAATTATTAAATCAAATATCAAATTAATAATAAATAAAATTATAAATTGAGAAAATAAAGAGAAATAAAGAGGTTCAAACAAGCTCATAATATATTATTATTTTTAGGGAGAGAGAGAGAGAGAGAGAGTGGTTATTACTTTATGTGGACGGTCCCAAAACGTCTGGTGCACGTGGTTTTTTGTTTTTATACTTCGCGCGTGCCACTTTACACGCTAGTGGCTACTTCTGCAGCAGTAAGTAGAGGCGGCTGCTCTCATTGCTAGTTTGGAAGGCCTCTAAAAATGATATAAAATAATAAAACCAACTGTTGGTTATAGTAGCCAAGACTTATCTAGTCTGATAGTATCTAAGTTAATTTTTCATACCTTTCACCAAAATTCGATTCCCCTCTCCTACAATCCCTTTATAATATCCCAAAAAAAAAACTGTTGGTTCTAGTAGAGATTTTTGATAGAATAATACTATTTATTTAGGTTTCAGTAGAGCATCTCCAATGGCAGGGGTCTGTCAAAAAAAGCCATCCATGTGGCACTAAGAAAATAATAAAATAATCTATGTGGCACTTAAAAAGTCTCAAGTTCAGTCTAGTTTTAAACCACAAAATAGACGAGTCATATTCCGGTGTCATATGAATTATACACTATGACACCATATTGTACACGTGGCACCATACATGTTGCCATGTGCACAATATGGTGACATAGTATAATTCATATGACACCGAATCAAGTTCACAAGATAGACCCTTGATCATTAATATTTTAATTTTTGGGTATCTCTTCCCACCTTCTGAATTTTTCACACGGTCTTACATTAATTTTTTTATTATACAAATTGGTATTGTTTCACCCTTTAAACTAACTATCCCATTAGAGATTCTCTTCGAAATGCCTTTTATAAAATCAATTTCATGACGTTGTTTAAATTATAATCAACATCTCATCCAATACTGTCATGTGCTTCGCTCTATTCTGCCACATCAAGGCTCATTGGGCTGTTTCTATCAATAGTTAGCTCTAGAACAAAATCCAAGTCTCCGTGCTTCTTTGGCCCTTTTTTCCCCAAAATAAAAAGTGATGGGCAAGAGTAGCGGCAGACATTTGTGGTTAGAAACTAACCGAAGCCGACGGTTTGGCCAATTTGAGAAAATAAAAAAAAATTACAAGATAAAACCGACTGTCCAATATGATAGCTCAAAAAACCAGACAAAATTGCTGAAATTGACCACCCCCCCCCAAAAAAAAGATGAAAACTGATCAAGAAAAAATTAAACTAAAACGAGAAGGCGTCAATTGATTTGGGTCCATGAAATTTCCAAACTGATAAGTGTCATTGAGTTCAGTCGAAAAACAGAACTAAACCGATCGATGCCCACTCTTCAGCAAGAGCGATAACATTTCTACTTCGTAAATTGGTTCTTGGCATTTTAATTTTAGGACGCAATGTTTTTCTTCCTTCATAAGTGCTAACTGTAATTTACAAGCATCCAGCTAATCGATTGAGATTAGTTTGACAAAATTGACTTTCGTGTTGGGGTTGAGTCGTGAGTACATATCCTTGAAAACTACCAATCATGTTTTTGTTTTTTTGGGGATTTTGCCTAGCCAATCATGTTCATGATAGGGACCTGAGAATTTTGCTTCGCTGCCTTAATTGTCAAAATGGATTTAGAAATCCATTTTGACAATTCAACTTGAGTTGGGCTTGATGTAAATGAGAGCTGTTGCTCATTGTACTTGTTCCCGCGATGAAATGCTACGGTTAACGCTTCTACTTGAGTAAAGTTACATTTTTTTCCTACGTTAGAGAAACTAAGAGCTTGTTTAATGCTCTTTATTTGTCAAAACATGAAGAATTTATAATGAGGAGATAGGTATAATGTATATTAAAAATGTAAAAAGACAGAAAATATTTAATTGTAATTAAATAATTATCAAATCAAATGTCAAATCAGCGATAAGTAAAATTATAAATTAATAAAATAAAGATCATCAAACAAGCTCATTATCATGATGTCTAATATTGTAGGTCATTGAAATAAAGACATCAATCAATAGGTAATATTTGAGCCTTACAAGATACTTGATTCACGAAATATATTACCTTGATAATAAATATCAGTGACACATAAAATCTGAGTTCCGATCTAACACCATATGTTATGACATCATATAGTACTATATGACCATGTAGCGTGCATCCAAACACGCCACATAAGAAACTACAACCATGTGACGTGCATTGATACACGTCATGTGTCTGTATGGTGTTATACATATGATTTTATATCATTTTTATGTGAAATCTTATAATGATATTTCGACCATGTATTAGTGGACACAAGTCAAATTAAGCAAGATGAATAGTTTATACAACCATTTGCAACTATAGAGAACTTTTTCTTTTTGGACTGAAATTAAAAATAGGGCGTTTGCTTTTCTTGGTCCATCAAATGTGGGTAATCTTTAAAATAAAGTAAAATTCTTCTTCCAATTATTTTTTATGCATACTTCTAAAACTTGATGGGTGAGTGGGGATCTATGCAATTGATGTGGAGATTTCTTTTCGAAAGGCCATTAGTCCAATACCTAAAGTTTGTCACTTTAAGGCTTTTAGTCTTCCTTTGCATCAATGACCAATTGGAAAGAAGAAAAAGGCCCTTTTAAGATTTTATTAGCGTTCTTTTTTGAGCATTTACAGCACGTATCAAGTTTACAAAAGTGTGCATATACTGAAAATTTGAATATTGCTATGTAAGAATTCTTTTCAGGTTAGATTTGTCCATGTCATCTTCATTTGTTTGAGCATTTGACAATGACAAAGATTTGGAACCATTGAATGAGAAAGAGAGAAATAATGAAACATAAAGTTTGACCCTTTTTTTTTGTTTTTGCAAAAACACGTACACGTGTTAATTTGCATGGGTAAAGGGTAATAACTTCAAGTCATATAACTAATAATCATTGAATCGAGAAATTACCATAGATATGAAGTTGGTTAGAGGCTTCCTATTAAAATAAAATAACCTAAAGCGTTAGTGTTTAACAGGTTTTGGAAAAGGTTTAGGACCTTTGCTCCTATAAACGTATAAAAATGTACAAAAGTTAGGACCTCAGGTGCTATCTACCCAAAATTTTAATTAATTTTAGTTGAACTAATTAAAAGACACATTATTGCTTGTCACCTCTAGATCTCTAGTGTGATTCTTCTCCTCTGTGAATTGAGCTCTGAAATATCATGCTTGACCTGTTAATTAGTTTCTAGAACATTTTTAGTAGTGGAAAAAAACTCAATCTTACTTTTAGATTTTTTCCACTTTAAACCAAATAATGTAGCGGGGAATAAAGAGAAATTTTGCACTTTTGAAGGTTGTGGCCGGGGGATGTGAAAATGGAATCCAAATTTGGCCGCTTGTTTATAGATTTCACCTCAGAACTCTAGTTTTTTCCCCTTGATTTTGAGATAGTTTTTTCCACCTTAATTTTTCACTTTGCATTTTTTCCTTTGAGATTTTCCCCCACCAGTGGAAGTGCGCTAAATTCTCCATAGAAAGGTCAATTTTTATAAAGAAACAATATAATTATAAAATCAAGTGATTCGAGCTCATGTTGTTTCATTAGAAAAATTGATAGATAGGCAAAGAAAAACATATTCATGCATGGGCGGCAAGTCAAACAAAGAAAAATACATTAGTCTACCACAAATTTTTTTTTTTTTTTTGGGGCGGGCGGGGGGGGGGGTGGCGGGGACAACAAAGGAAAAAGAGGAAGAGAAAGGAAAACGAAAAAGAAAGGGAAGACTAGTCTTGCTTGGGCGGCAAGTCGATCAAAAAAGGAAACTAATGAGTCAAAAATTTGGAAATTACTAGTTTTCTACTTCATTTCAGATTCCTGAGTAAGAAAATTATTTTTATATGTTTATTTACTCGCTCAATTGTTCTGCATTAATTAATTAATTGCTTAATACTAATTCTCATTTAAATCGTCTTAAATACTAATTAATATTTATGGCTATAAGGGAGTGTTAAACAAAATAGTTTCATGCCTTGGGTAGGTTCTTAAGTATCACTAACATATATAATATGATGTTGATGTTAATTAATAGAGATGCTAATGTTTATTAAGTGAGAAAAAATAATAAAAAGCAAAATTATGGATTCAAACAACGTAAATTAAAGGAAATTTGATGCCACTTCACATCAATTCATTTTCTTCGTCTTTTTCTCTTTTCCACGTAGGGGTCACATGCTTTATATTTAACGCTCTGTGCTGAAATATGATTGGTGGATTCCACGTAATGCGACTCTAGTTTTCACATTAATGAAATATTTGAAAAAAAAAAAAACTAAAAATATTTGATGGCTTATATGTAGAACATGTTAGCTTGTGCTTGCTTATTCACATTGTTAATAAATTAAACAAGTTTGTTTAATTGTTTCTATGACTATTATCACTGTATGGTCGTCATGTTAGATATTTATTAGAGTAAAAAGAAACAGTTAGAAAGAAATCTGATCACATATATTCATATGGTTTTGCTTCTCATAAAACCTTCTTGCTTGAAGTTCCAAAAAGGAGACACTTGCGCTCATGCCATGTGATGCAGCATAGTAGAAGGGTTTAAGTGAAAATCTTGCGAGGAATATAAAATTGGAATCCACCAAAATATAAAACCTCAAGAAAATTGTGATAATGAAGCCAGAAAACCCATTTAAATAGCTAGACGCTTACAAAAGCCCTAGAGACCAAACGGTAAATTAATAAATAAATAATAACATTCAGAAAAACATTAAAAGTAGAATTTGAGCTAGGGTCTATACAACAAAGAATTACCGTAATAAAACGTTCATCACCGCCGAGAGGTATGGTCTACCTTAATCAGATAGAGTGCCTAAGGGGTTGTTTGAATCTCTTTATTTTTTCTCTTTATAAATTCACCTACTATGATTTGACTATTGATTTGACAACTACTTAATAATCACCACACATTTTAAATTTCAATTAAATCTCCACCATTCATTTCCACTCATTATAAATTCCCTTTATAAATTGAAAAATTAAAGAGCTTCAAACAAGCTCTAAATTACGTGTTTGCCTTTTTTCAATCCAATTTTTTTTCTTCCTCGACCCACTCGGCAATCTTTCCTATATCCCCAAAAGAAGGAACAATTGTTACATGCCATGCAAACTGATGCTCCTCTTCTGAGTATAGTGGATGAATCCCTCCAAAATTTGTGCTTCAATTAGTTGGTTAATATATAGGATCCCAAACCGAATATATTTACAGAGATCTTTTGTCTCATAGGTAGCACACTCTAATCTTTCTACAAAAATTAGTTTTATTTAGGGGTGGGCGTTCGATCCGGAAAACCGCCAAAACCGACTCAACCAACCCGAATCGGGTCGGGTCGATTTTCTACAGTAATCGGGTCGGTGGCGGGTTGGGGTAGAATGGGACCCGACCAGGTCGAGTCGGGTTTCGGGTTGACTCGGTGCAACCGAGTCAACCCGCTTAACCCGACTCGGTCAACTCGGTATTTTTTTTTTTTACCAATTTTTATTTTTTTTCGTTTTAAGGTCACAACATTTTCATTCTTTATTATTAGTTTGTTTTTCTTTTGACAATTTCACTCAAAACACTAAAAAATTGGCTTTTTAA
>CAVNYN010226519.1:0-25752 GCA_963692815.1 Nyctanthes arbor-tristis
ATGGTGCATTCTTTTCTGTGACTAGTCACATTACTAATTCTATTTCTGTTTATTTCTGCTAGTGTCTCCTTGGTGCAAAAGATTTGCCATCTGATCTGACGGTTTTTCCAAATTTGACCCGTTTGCAAGTGGTTGATGGACCGATGGGATACTCATACGAGGTTTAAAAAAATTCTGTTGGGTCTGTTGCAGAAATCACCAAATCTCGAAGTTCTTGAATTCGACCAGGTAAATGCTTCCAATTTCAGTTATAAGCATGCTTTAGGTAGCAGTTTTTGGGATAACACTATGTTACTATGCAAACCAACACTAATGTCTGACCCTCTGTTATTGTCCTTTAGGAACTTGTTGAAAATTACTGGCGTTTCCAAGTATCGCCTCATCTGATGTCTCCTCTCAGGATCATTAACATAAATTCTACAGGAAGGCTACGAGCACCAACAAGTCTGATGAAGTATTTGTTGAAACATTCGCCTTCTCTAGAAAGGGTGAAGATAAATTGTAAAGATGAACTTGAGTATATATTTAACGGAGAGCAATTCACAGAGCAGCTGTTCAATCTCCCTAGATGCTCACCGGCTGATGTTATTGTCGAATTCTTACACTCTGAATTTTACGATCCACATGGAAACAAGTTAGTCGATGCTATTTGTCCAGAGTAGTTTTACCAATTCCGCCCATCCCAACAAGAGAAACAATTTTGAGCCTGGGTGACTCTTCAGCCAGCTGGTTCTTTACGTCCATGAAATCTCCATGAAGATCCACCACGGCACTCTTGTAGATGGGAGCAACATGTCTCTCAATCTGCGTCACCAATTTCATCATGAAATCTATTTGTGCTTTTACTTCTCTGAAGCATTCACTTGAGAATGTAAGGCTGTAGATAATTTGGAAGCAATCTTTTAATTTCTTTTCTGCCTTTATGATTTGATTCCCCAAATATTTTGCTTTTTCTCTGCCTTTGTCTGGAGAAGTTTCAAGAACACGTTCTAAGTGACTGATTCTTTCTGGTGGATATTCAGCTTCTTTTCTATTTTCAAGAATCACCGTTTGATGACGATGATGTATATGCCGAGCAAAGTTCATTCGATGAGGACGAGGTGAAGAGTTGGTATGAACAGCCACATTCTCAAGCCTTGTGGTCAGCAAGATTCGACTTCCATTGTAGTCATTTGGGAAGAACTGAATCATATCATCCCAAACCTTATTATCCCATACGTCGTCTAGTACAATCAAATACCTCCAATGCTTTAGGCTCTTGTAAAAGTATTCTCCTAAACTTTCTGTGTTCTCTTCATGCATCTCGTCGGTGAACACTTTGATGGAATCTAAAAGGTTGATTATGATTTTCCGCACACAATAATCTTGAGACACCATCACCCAAGCACCAATATCAAAATGATGCCTAGTAGTGGGCATGTTACAAACCTGGGTGGCAATGCTAGTTTTACCGATCCCAGCAATCCCAACAAAAGATATTGTTTTGAGTGCATCTTATGATTCTCTCCCCAATTGATACATGATCTCAGTGAAATCATCAACAACTTCCACATCCAAACTGACCTCTTGTAGTTCAGGATTCCCAAACAATTTCTTACAGTCTAGTGGATCAATTTCTGGCACTACTACACTACTACTGCCTAATTCCTCAACCTCTCTCCCAAGTAATTGTTGCTCTATGGAACCAATTTCTCCTCTTACTTCAGCAAATAACCTGTAAGATGAGAATATGGATTTGTTCCCCCGAATGAGTTGGTCCCTAATGTGGGATTCAATTAGATCTCGTGCTTTAAATGATGAATTTATGACTCGAGTCTCCAAATATTCCGTAATTTTTCTCTTCTTTTTCAAAGAATTCTCAAGAGAATGTTGCAGGAGACTAACTTTTTTGAGAAGAGCTTTCTTGTCTGTTATCAATAATTAGATGTTGATGCTCGAGTGTTTGTCCGAGAATCTTAGTAATCGAATCAACAGCAACAATAGCCATATATTTCACATCTCAATCACAAAAACAATGTTAGCAATAACCAGACTTTGATTGTACGAGGTTCTTCTCCACACAGCTTTCTGCTCAACACTAACATATTGCTTAGGGTAAAGTACCGTGTATTGTTGATAATATGTTATATTATATCAATGATGATATAATCGATAGTGGCCATGCTGTGTGAGCTTTACTTTTCTTTCGCCAACCCACTCGAGCCTATAGGATAGATCAAGATTATGCATTAAGAGCATCAATCTGTCCATTTCACTTGAATCTTGACCGTTCCTCTGCAGCATGATCAAATGAAGAATGGGTAAAAGCGTGTCTTTGGGATCTAAACTTTAACAATGTCAATGCCAGAGTGACTAGAAAAAATGAGGATGCAAAATTGAACTAGGCTAATAAAGAGCAAGTTTCACTAGCCCATAAAAAATATCTTACTATTATGTAGAGGATGCATGAATATGTATCTATTGACACATGAAAACGAAGGCAAAACCATATAAATGTATTACCGGTGAATTGGCACGTCGATCATTACCCAATGGACTAGCCATAATGCCGGATCTAGTAGAAGTAGGTGAAAATCCCTCCAATGGGGGAATAAAGATCAGTTTGGCAACTAATCCCTGCTGGGGGAAAAAATTAAAAAAATGAAAAGAAAAGGGGGGAAAATATTCCTTTAACAATTCTACAAAGACAATAGAAAAGCAATGAAGGGGATACCAAGGGAAAATGAATAGAAAATGGACAATATAAAATTAATAAACAAAGATCTGCAGAATGGAATATCACAAGTTTGGAAATACCAACTTCCAAGGCATGGAAGGGATAGACATAAATGTCTCTCTCTATAAGCAATGAAATCAGAAAATGTTTACGAGTATCACAAGTAAAGATGAAAGGGTTTTAGTAATAAATGCAGAAATTTACTGGCTTGAAATACTTAGATAAAGCAGGAATTTGAAGATTTCAGATTCTTTCAGAAACAGAAAATATATTATGCCCTTCCATGAGGACCTTTACAAAAGAAAAAAAGAAAACATATCATATCAGGTACACAGCTGGACCAGGGGAAACAGCTGCAGCATATTGAAGAATAATATTAGACATGAGCCAGAATGAAAACTATCGGCCTATGCCTGTACAAAGTAAGCATGCTGGGAGACACCGTCATCTGTCACTCATAATGACATAAATGAATAGGTTGGATTAGGATGATTCGTGCAATTATCTTATCCTTACACCACTAAATATCATTAAATACTAGAATGTCCTTGCAACATATGGAGCAAAATGTGAGACATGTTTGGGTTGATTGAATTAATAAATATATCTTCAGTTATGTTCATCAGCCTAGAGTGGGAATAGGTGAGCAAAATCCAAACTCGTGGACACTTGCTGAAATACAGATGTCTCAAACTTTTAAAAGAGAAAATCCTGCTACTTCCTAGGCATCACGCTAGGAATGAGTTTTATGTTGCCCCTCCTCTAATTGAAAATAAGTTTCACTCTTGAAGAATGTCTAGGTTGTTTTAAGTCATTGTATTTGGTATCAAAACTATTTTGTAGGATATTCTTTCGGTCATAATCGACAAAGTCCCAGTTGGATCTGTGGCAGTCATGGACATCTTGTAACAACTGAAGACAAAAGAGAGAATGAAAAGAAGTTATTAAAGGCAAATCAGAGTACCTCTCCATCCGGTGAAAAGCTTAGAGCTGTTATTGCAGTTGTTACAGCCATTTCCGAGGCCCCTCCAAGCAAACTTGGAAGTCCTGGAGGCCCACTTGCGTCCAAGACCTTTATCTTGCTCACAGCCTTTGGGAAAATGCATTGTGACATACATGCTCGCTAACATATATATGTCATAATAGTCAGGCCTTTGAAGACCGTTAACATAAAAATTATATGCTTACTACATAGATAAGCACACAAATACTAGCTTCTCAAGGTATGAGCCCACATTTAAGCATAAAGAAAGGACAACCAAGAGCGACCTTTTTTGGGTCAATCCCAGGCTTATACAAAACGTATACACCCTCAAGACACAGAATATCTACTTTAAAAACAATGTAAGTTTGGTCATACCAGCATCCTTGTTCCATGGTTAATGAAACAGCAGAATGAGACAATACATGTGCAGCTAACAAGCCTGATTGCTTACATCTCTAGTCCAGATGTTTCTTCAAGACATTGGACTAACTACGCCATAAATACACAAAAGGTCGAAGTCTATAGGTCATTCTCTTTAATTACCCTTGCATGTCATATACCCGAATAATGGAATTATTGATATCTCCAATTGCACCACCAACAGCTAAGCTAGTTGATGTGTTATTTAGGGCTATCATAGGGAACATACGCACAATTTCCTTCAATGCGAGCATGGAAGTCATGACGCAAGTTTTGCTCAGAGAATAGAGAATAGAGCCTTCTGAACCAGATTCATGTGCACAGTGAGCTGTAAGGGAGGTTGGTGAGAAAATGACAATAACTCTAACCATGTAATGTGAGCGATCAAGCATTTATTACTGCAAACCTTATCGAGGTATGGAGCTAAGTTTCTAGGAGATCCACTTACAACCCTAATTAACGTCATTAGAGAGATCACATGAACGGCTAAATCAGATGCAGTTGACCATATCTGGCTATCACATGAAGAAATTCCATTATATCAGCTATTGGTAAACTAGGAAGAAGAATTCCAACCAGAATCTCCCCAATGTTAGGAGATGCAGCTGCCTTTTGTGCAGATGCATTAGCAGACGCACCACTAACACACTCTACTTGAAAGAATATATCTGCAATAAGGCGAGGCACCTCAGACCCGATACATTGTCTCCACGTATTCTCCATGCCTTCCGCCAGAATCTCAGCTGCAGTGCAATTATACTTCTCATTTGTGGCCATGACCAATTTCATCAACGGATTATCGACTACAATAGCCAGTCTTGGTTTCAGAAGGCTAGAGTACCAGACAGCCAATGCAGCAGCAACAATTATTTGGGAAGCCATTGCATCTTGATTGGAACCCCTTACACAAGAAACCCAATCTGGCATTTCATACGATTCAATCCATGAAGTTATTTCAGATTCGTCAGCCTGAAAATCCCCTTGAGATTCTATTTTCCCATCAGATATCAAAGAAGCAGTGGATGAATCTCCATGTCCACTCTCTGCTATTCCAATAGGATCATCAAGAACATTTGTGTGCCTATTGACTTTTGGATAGCAGATTGAAAGTGGAATCATCCGTGAAGCAACACAAGCCATCTTCACATGTTCAAACTCACATTGCCAAGAGCTTACTAAAAGCTATTAAGAGAGGCTCCCTCTGAGCAGAGAAACAATCAATGGTAAAGTAAATTTCAAGAAAACTAAGCAATATACTAAACTAAATTTGGAGTTTTCCTGTTGTTGTGATTTCACTGTTGTTGGTTGAAACGAATTAAATGATAATAGCATTAGATTAGGATGGTATTCTAACGTACACATCATATTTTCCCACAGTGCTTAAGTCCCAGATGAAACTGTATATTTCTTGATTGAGTGATTATATTGTGCTAGTTATTTTGCTGGTTGATGGCAAGACTTTCAGCGATATTTTCTTATGAAAATCTAATGTCGTGTATAGGACTCTGCTTGGGACATGTATAAAATGACAAAATTGGTATATAACCTTATTATTCCTACTGTTTTGCTTTAGACTTCCTATTTGCTTTCCTGTTTTCCTGATGTGCTTAGTAGCCCTTATCAGCAATTAGTAAATGATGAAGAGATTGTATAGAACACAATTGCATTTATTATTTGATTGACAGCAGGGTAACATCCAATTTTTTCAAAAATGTAGCAGGAAAGCATTTTTAGGATTGTCTAAAAGTTGTTGTTGAGATTAATATAATTGTTTTAACTGTAGGTGATGTATTGCTACAGTGTGTTGTCGATGCAATATTGGGGGCAGTGGGGCTTCCGGATATTGGGCAAAGCTTTCCAGACAATGATCCTAAATGGAAAGGAGCACCATCATCCGTCTTCATCAAATAAGCTGTGAGTTCTTTACTTTTCTCACTTCTAGCACATGGTGTCTTAGACGGTGTTCGTTAATTATAACTTTTAATATTAGCTAAATTCATGAACATTTCTATTTTCCACCAACTTGTGGAACTTTTAGTTCTAACACACCAGATTCTGTTATATAGAATTTCATGTTCAGTTCACTTTTATTCGGTAAATTTGTTAATACATTATGTTACGATACCTGACAAACCTTGTGCCATATGCAAGTTAGATGTCCTTATTTGTTGTTTTCTTACTAAATTTTCCTTGTATATCTGTACCTGGCCGAAATAAGGAATCATTGCATGTACATTCGAAGCAGATTTCATTTTGAGAGAGTTGAAAAGGCACGATGTCTCGCGTACATCTGCCCTTTCTCTACCATCTCTTTAAACAAAGACCCCATATTTTCCTTCCTTCCACATGGCAAATATTTCTCGAAACATGGAATATGAATCAAACCAATGTTTGAATTGAAATTGAAATGCAAATCTCCATTATTTAATATATTTAATCTATTCGATGACAGGAATGAGATGAGGGATGATACGAAACACATCATAACTTGATTTGGATTCAGAATTCAAAAGATAGATTTCAAGAAATGGCAGATGTATTCACTCTATCAATAACTGAGCTCCATCTGGTGTATCGTAAGGGATTTGCCTTGCGTGATTGGTTGATGAAATAATCTGCTTCTTTGATGTAGTACCGCGGGATGCAACTTGTCTAATAATACATTGGAAATTACAAATACAAATTTAGTGCAGCTGGAATTTCAAAACTACCCCTTGACAGTTCAAGAAAGCATACAGTAAAGACATCCCCCAGTGCATATTGTCTAGTGAAAGCAGAAGAATCGTTCTGATTCTTTCGATATATTTCTCCCATATGCTTGTAAACTTATAATTACAATTATTGATCAAATGGTTGCTATTTTCTTGTTTTACAGTTTTACCTGTAATAGATTGAGATTTTACTTACCGTTTGATTTCTGGATGGATGTCATTTTTAGGAAATTTGGATGCAACTTTGATCCTACAAAGACCAAAGATAAGCCCACACAAGGAGGCCATCCGATGTAATTTGTGTGAGCTACTTGGTGCAGATCCTTCAGTCGTAAACCTGAAAGCAAAAACTCACGAGAAAGTTGACAGCCTTGGAGAGAATAGGAGTATTGCAGCACATACCGTAGTTCTTCTTTCAAGGAAGTATTAGGCAGGTAATTTGTACTCAATGTAAGGATTGTATTATATGAATTACCGCTTTTGGAGATTCAATTGCATAGTCAGTCTAAAATCTGGCTTAAAAACAATTGTCCAAGGGACACAAATTTTAATTGTTAAAGACACTGTACGATATGAATTACAATATTAAAGGTATGGTAATCAAATTTACTTTGCCTTCAATATATAGGTAAAAGCCTGCGATGGGGTCGGGCTGGAGTTCATGAATTTTGGAGAAATGATATTTGTACACACAAAGTGTACAATTCTTGTACACAACTCCTTGTATTTACTTAAATATCATTTGTCCCATTATTCTTAAAATCACAACTTTTGAGGGGTATGAGTAAATTCATAAGGCTGTGTACAAAAGTTGTACACTTTGTGTGTACAAATAACACTTCTAAATTTTGCCTTGATTAAAGAAATGTCAAGATAAAGAATTCCAAAGCACAATTAAATGTCCCCCCGTTTCCTTGAGGAATAAATGACCTACATACATTGTGCCAAAGCACAATTAATTTTATGTGTGTCAAATGGTATCAAAGAATTCCAAAGTTGATAAAAATGACATTATGCACGAGACTAGTATATTATGAATAACTTAAATCATTATAACCTAACAAGATTGCATTAGTCATCAAAGAAATATTTTTTACGAAATGACAACTAAGAATCTAGTATGTGAAAGTGCTTCCGAATCTACGTTCATGCATTGGAAATGCTCTTAGACAAATTATTAATGCTCATAGGCTCGATCTCTTACATTTTCTGCCTTTTGATACTGGTCATGGCTTTTGCTGCTGTTGCTTCTCTTACTTGGATTCTTGAGCAAACACTGCAGCATCAGCGCTTGATTCTTGAAAATAGACAAGAAATTTAATCTCTCCTAGAAGAGCTTGTTTTCTGACAAAACTCTCTTGAGAACTCTTCACTTAGAAACAGAGAAATTGTAAAATCTTGGGAGAGTCAGATCATCAGTCCAGCGCATGAAGCAAAAGATCTCTTTGAATCCTACGCTAAGGATCAACTCCTTTGTGAGAAAAACTTCTTGATCTCATTCCAATCTGAAAGGTTTAACAAAGTAAAAACAGAAATTGATTTCATAAACCAACAAGTAATGAAGATTCAGGAAGTCAGTGGACAAGCAGATCTGCAGCCAATGATTTGTTTGCCTCCAAGCGAGCTTGCTATTGTGGGTCTTTTCGATGATTTCTTTGAGATCAAGGTTCGGCTGACTAGAGCACCATATGAACTTGAAACATTATCTAATCATGCGATGGTTGGAATCGGTAAAACTATTGTTGCTGGAGAAGTTTTTAATAGCTCAAGAGCAGTGTATCATTTTGATATCCATGCTTGGGTGACAGAATTTCAATGTTATGATGTGCGATAGGGCTTAATCGTCCTTTTGGATTCCATGAAAATTCTCACTGTCCAGATGCAAAGATAAGAGCACAAATCAGTTAGTAGAATATCTGTAGAAGAATTTAAAAGGTAGCAGGTATTTGATTGTAATGGACGATGTATTTTACTATGGTTTGGGATGATTTGAAACCATAACTAGTATACCAGAATGATCGCACCATCATCGTTGAGGAATCTCAACTGGATTTCTCCTTCGAAGGCTCGCCGGAAACAGCTAGGATTTCACTGGAGATGTTGGTCATCTCTCACCTCTGTTTCACTTCCCTCTTTCAACCCAAAAGTCCCAAAGAACAAGAGAAACAAGCCCCGTCTAAAATAGAGAGCCTCCAGCGGTCAGCTCAATTTGAAATTGAGCAAAGGTGTGTAGACGTCACATGCCGAATAAGTGAAAGAGACCTCCAGAAAATCCCAACCATTGGATGAGATCAATGGTCCACAATCACTCTAAATTGGTACAATCCTCGTACACACAAGAGAGCCAATCACAGGTGTCACGGATCTAAGTGAGAGACATTTTCGACAAGAAGTTTTTTCATATTGCAGACACGTCTGTATGCTACTATCGGAGGCACTTCTCTGCTGCCGAAGTATACATCAAAATACTGCAGAAGAACTATCCTCTCTGTTCAGTTTGACAGGAATTTCCATCGTTCGCTGTGACATCTAAATTCTAGGCCGATTAAAGTATATTAGAACGGTGACATGATTTACACAAACCCTTGGTAATCAAGCTGAACTGAACGGACCGGAATTTTTGTAACCTGCATATCTTAAAAACTTGATTTTCCCCACAACGGAACATGCCGTAATTAAGAAATGTCAGGATATAAAGATATTATTTCTGCCCACTCCGCTTAAGAAACAGAAATCCTACAAACATCGTGCCAAGCAATTAATTTTATATATACGCCAAAATCAAAATGAGGTCTGTGAAAGAATTCCAAACCTTAAGAAGTTGGGAATCTGTTATGGTTTTGGCACTATGAATTTGCAAGACTACTAGCTTCTTAATCCTGTCCATCTACATAAACTTGAAGCCTTAAAATGCTTGTTTGATTTCCCAAGCCCCTTTTTCCTGCGAAGCCTTGATCATCTCCTCTCCACTCAAGAAGTTAACTCTAGAGAAAAAAGGCCCGTTAACCTCCCTCCCTCGTGTATCTAGCTTACTATAATCTCCAAAAAACCTTGTGATTTCAGTTATGAGCATTAACACGTTCATCATCTCAGATGCAATTCTGGTTCAGCCTGTGATAAAATATTCATGTGATGAAATATTTAATATAATCAAGGAGATTGCTTTATAAGTTAAGTTTGCTTTTGCTATTACTCATACTAAGATGATGATTCAGTATAAAAAGAGTGGTCTCCCCTGAATATAAGTACTCAATGCAAAGAAAAACACATACTAACTAGTTCAGTATAAAAGGAGTTTCTCCCCTGAACATTAGAACTTCCTGAAAATAAAAACACATACCAAGTAAAATCTAAAATAAGACCACAAAAGAAGCACTCATATTACGCACAAAAGAAAAGGAACGACGAGGGTTGGAGCAATGACAGGCAATTTTTGGTACAGAGTGCATTTGAAGTACCATCTAGTTCAATTTCCTAGTACAATGTCTTGATAACTACGTCAACTACTAACCGTCAATAACCACTTGTAACTGTATTTGGGAGCAGCCGACCAAAAAGGTGAGATCCTTCACTACAGGGTCTCCGAGTTGGCTGGTCCAGAAACATTCTTCAAATCGGCAGGTCCTGCGATTAGTCTGGTCCAGATTGACTGGTCCTAAACTTATCCTTTTTGATGATCCCTAGCCCTTGGGAAGCTCCTACGTCGGCTGGAGCTCCTAGGTTCGCTGGACCTGGGCCTGATTGACTAGTAACTCACTCATTGATTGGGCTCGGACTATGCCACGTCAGACTGGTACAACAATGAATTCCATTTCATTTTCTCAGATCTCACTTTCTACATTTTCCTGATCTTAGTGGAAATTTCCTCCAATCAAGCACGTAAAAAGTTGTGTATTGTAGAATATATAATTTGCAAGTATTCATAACTTTGGCCGACAATGACAAACATGCGAGAGACGAATATAGGATAGGTACTAGGTTGTTCTCATATAATATTATTATAACTTCATCAAAGAAATATCATTTAAGAAATGACAACTAAGAAAAGTGCTCGTGCTTGCACCTTTGAGCTATAATCTAATTTTTCTTTATAAGCGACCCAATCCAATACGATTAATAACTTAAAGTGGGTAGTATGCAGATTGGACTAGCGAAGGAATAGAGCTAAAATTATAATTTTGCCGGGACATACTTAACTCTCTCTCTCTCTCTCTCTCCACGCCACTCTTTCTACTCATATGTACATCGCGGTAAGATGCAGAGGGAAGGGGAAAAAAGGGAGAATTTGTAGGTTCCCCATTTTTCTTTCTCTATGTCACTTTTGTCTCTTTTTCATTTTTTTCCCTCTTTCCTCATTTTTTTATTTTTTTTAATTATCCATTGTTTCGCACTATCAAAATTGCATGTCCAAGTCTACTTTCATGCATAATGCTCTTACACAAATTAATATAAGTTGTTGCTTTGTAACTATTGGAATCCCTCTCTCTAGAAAAAAGTTTTGGTACTCCAGAAGAGTCAATATTCGTAATCAACAGAGGACCTACACAAACGTGTGCTCAAAAGTCTCAATTTAATGATGAATTAGAACCATTGGATCTACACGTCAATTATTGATTTGGTCACGTATGATTGAGTAGATACTCTCTTTGTACCAAAAAAAAAACATTACCCTTCTGACTTGTGCTATTTGAAGTTTTGAACAAAAAAATCTTATAGAAGGTTTTTATAAAAAATATCCTATTTATTAGCACATTTCATTACTTTTAAATCAATATAATTACATGTGTTTTTCAACCATATTTTTATATATAGCCTTTCTGTACTCAAGCAATTCGAGACTATCAACTCTAAGCGAGGTTAGTTGTCTCCTCTTATACATCGCATTATGAGTAGGGCCATTCTTGACATTATAGAGGCCTTAAACAAATTTTGTACTGGAGGGCTCTTTAACAATACATAATGCTGAATTTTGAGCCTTAGTAAACTTTTCTTTCTTTTTGTTTTTTAAAAAATTTAAATGAGCTTCAATGTCATTTTTCAAAAGCCCTAAACGGTTGCTTAGAAGGCTAGCTCATACACGATACCAGTTATGAGCGAGTCTCGTCTTATCCATCATTGACTTCTACTAACTAGTATACATTTCTTGGGTTGGCAAGTCTTCTAGAATTGTAGGATTCTTGTGACTAAAATTTGACTCATCTAATACTGTTGAATAAATACTGTATTAAAGTTCAAATCTATTTCTTCTTGGGAACAACTTCTTTCCAACGTATCAATCTCTCCCATTTTCTGTCTTCGACACTGGACATGGCTTTTGCTGCTCTTGCCTCTGTTGGTCGGATTCTTGAGCAGACACTGCAGCATCAGCGGTTGATTCTTCAGAATAGACAAGAAATTGAATCTCTTCTCAAGGAAGTAAGGTTCCTACAAAACTCTCTTGGAAACTCTTCACCTAGAAACAGAGAAATTGTGAAATCTTGGGAGAGTCAAATCTTCAGTGCAGCACATGAAGCAAAAGATCTCTTTGAATCCAACGTCAAGGATCAACTCCTTCGTGAGAACAACTTCTTGATCTCATCTGAAAGGTTTAACAAGTTAAAAACAGAAATTGATTTCATAAACCAACTGGTGATGAAGATTCAAGAAGTCAGTGGAAAAGAAGATCTGCAGCGTATGCTCTTCCGATCTCAAGTGAGCCTGCTATTGTGGGTCTTCGAGATGATGTCTTGGAGATCAAGGATCGGCTGACTAGAGCATCGTCTGAACTTGAAACATTATCTATTCATGGCATGGCTGGAATCGGAAAAACTATTGTTGCTAGAGAAATTTTTAATAGCTCAAGAGTTGTGTATCATTTCAATATTCGTGCTTGGGTGATACTGTCTCAATGTTATGATTTGCGACAGGCCTTAATCAACCTTTTGGATTCCATAAAATTTCTCACTGCCCAGATGCATAAAGAGAGCACAAATCAGTTAGCAGAATATTTGCACAGGAGTTTAAAAGGTAGGAGGTATTTGATTGTAGTGGACGATGTACACAATGCCACAGTTTGGGACGATTTGAGTCAACTACTTCCAAATGACAAGAATGGAAGTCGAATCTTGCTGGCCACTAGGCTTGAGAGCGTTGCTACTTGTACCAACTCGTTTCCTCCAGTACATCGCATGAATTTTGTTAAGCGGATACAGTGTCGTCAAAATCTGATTTTTCGTAATGGACAAAAAGCTGAAGCTCTCCTCAAAAAGGTTAGTCTTTTGCAAAATATTCTTGAAAGTTCTTCACCAAAAAGCCGCAGAAAGTTAAAGTTTTTGGAGAATAAAATCACAAATGTGGAAAAAAATTTAAAAGATTTTACTGAATCCAGTGTTATGGATTACAATTTAACATTCTCACATCAATGCTTGACGAAAGTAAAAAGAGAAATTGATTTCATGAAACTACTGGTGATGAAGATTGAGGAGGAAAGCAGTACACAAGATCTCGACGCTCTTCCGATCTTGTTCACTGGGTTCTGATGGTTCACCAAACGCTTCTGATCCCTTTGGCAAGATCACTGTGGTGGGACTTCATGGTGATTTCACTCAGATCAAGGATCAGCTGGCTGGAGAATCAGAGAAACTTGAAATTATTTCTCTTGTTGGTATGGGTGGAATTGGTAAAACTACTCTTGCCAGAGAAATTTATAATGATAAGTTTATTTTGGAATTTTTTCCTATTCGTGCTTGGATTACAGTATCTCAATGTTATGACCTGAAGCAAATCCTTATTGACCTTCTAGATTCCATGCAAAAGGTCCCTGACAATGCGCAAAAGAAGAATGTTGGAGATTTAGCGGAGCATTTACACAAGAGTCTAAAAGGTTGGAGATATTTGATTGTAATAGATGATATATGGGATACCAAGGTTTGGGATGATTTGAGACAATTATTTCCAAATGACAGGAACTCAAGTCGAATCTTGTTCACCACAAGGCTTGAGAATGTGGCTGTTTATGCCAACTCTTTTCTTCATCACATGCATTTCCTAAGTGAGTATGCAAGTTGGAACTTGTTTTGCAGTAAGGTATTTGGGGGAGATCATTGCCCACCTGAACTGGATGAAATTGGGAAGAAGATAGTCCAAAATTGCAGAGGACTTCCCCTTGCAGTTATTGTGATTGGAGGTCTCCTCTCGAGGGGCACCAAAACACAATATTACTGGAGAAGTATTGCTGAAAATTTAAGTTCAGTAATAATTTCAAATGATGATCGCTGCTCAAAAATATTATCTTTAAGTTATACTCATTTGCCTCATCGTTTGAAGGAGTGCTTCCTCTACACTGGAATTTTCCCAGAAGATTTTAGCATCCCAGTTCCCAAACTTGTCAAGCTATGGGTTGCTGAGGGTTTCTTAGGACCACTGGAATCAAAAAATTTGGAAGATATAGCATATGAGTACTTGCTGGATCTTGTGGGTAGAAATCTTATTTTGGTTGATGAACGAAGTTCCCTTGGCAGAATCAAAACATGCAAGATGCACGACCTCATAAGGGATTTTTGCACTAGGGAAGCTAAAAAGGAGTTGCTTTTCCATATCAATGATAAAACTCTTTATGGTATTCCAGTAGGTGCTAGTGTGCGACTCTTAAGCATGCATCAAAATTCGACCAATATTCTCCCTTGTGATGACATAAAACTATCATCTTTATTGGTCAGCACCCTTTTTAGTTTTGATCGGGATTTTCATCTCTCAGTACACCATCTAAATCCGAGGCCGCTTAGAGTATTGGACATGGGGAAAACGGGGTACAACTCTGGGATTGAGTGGGAACTGAACGAGCTAGTCTTCTATAACTTGCGCTATCTCTCTTGTTACCTTGGGAATAAAACTATTTATGTATCAGCATCTTCCATGTTTCCCCATTTACAGACATTGGTTCTTTACTCAAGTCAACAAGTAGAAGTACCAATTTGGAATATGCTACAACTGAGACATGTCAAGGTGAAGACACTGCAGTTGCGTGATCCTGGTGAGGGGGAGAAATCTGATGTCGTCCTAGAAAACCTACAAACAATGTCACGAGTACAAAATTTCAGATGTATTGAGAAGGTGCTTCAGAGAATTCCTAACGTGAAGAAGTTAGGAATCTGTTATGAATTGAAGCAACAAGATTGGCAAAGCTACTGCTTCAATAATCTTGTCCATCTGCGTAAACTTGAGGCATTAAAATGCATTTTTGTGGAATCAACTCCCCCTTACCTTGACAACCTCATTTTTCCACCAACCCTCAGAAAACTAACTTTAGAGGGCTGTCATCTTCCTTGGAAAGACATGGAAATTGTTGGTTTGTTGCCCAATCTTGAAGTTCTCAAACTGAAAACTCATGAATTTGAAGGCGGAAGGTGGGAACCAACTGAAGGAGAATTTCTCAAGTTGAAATATCTACTGCTTTTGAAACAGAATTTGGAACACTGGAGCGCTGATAGTATCCACCTTCCAAAACTTCAGAACCTAATCATTGACTCCTGCTTACATCTAGATAAGATCCCTGGAGGCATTGGAGAAATACCAACTCTTGAATTGTTGGAGTTGCACAATTGTAATGACTCACTAATTGCTTCAGCAAAGGAAATTCAACAGGAACAACGGGACTTAGGAAATGACAGTCTTCAAGTTCACATCACAGGCCGGCACAGTATGGAAGAGGATAAATGAGGTAATAGTCTTTACTGCCAGTAAAATAATGCAATTTTATGTTATACCTTCCTTTTTTTCTTTCTTAAACTCATCTTCAGAATGCATTTGCATAAAAAAGGCTAATTGCAAAAGGGAGACGAGGTGGGCAGAGGCTGTGAGAAAGCAGAAAGTGGAGGGAAGTAGGGAGTTGCCTCTGTACATGGATTATACCGGCTTTTTTGTGCATTCATTCAAAAAAATAAGAGAAAAAGTCCGTCCCCACCCCCGAAAGGGGAAATATATCGGAGACTTTGTTGTTAAGGAAAAAACCCAGAGAATGTGTGGCCATTGTGACATGACCAGCACTGTAAGTATTGAAATTTTGTTATTCTGGGTGGTTCTGGACTTACAAAGATTATTGATTTCATATTGTTCAATGGTTTAATTCATTGATTTCACAAGACTGTATTCAATAGTAGCTGATAACATAATTAATTAATGTAGAATTTGTTTTTCCACAATGGTATAATCATAGTATCTCCTTCTGTACAATTATATGAGAAAAATCTCTCAAACAACTAATGCTACCATGTTTAGTGGAAATTTTGGGATTACATAGAAGTTACATGAAATACAGAATTGATCATAATGGGTATAAGTTTATATCTGTCCATAAGTCACAATCTGAAATAAATTAATGAAGAAAAAAAGAGGATAAAAATTAGCAATCTTTTCTGTATCTATGATACTGTCAGCTGTTCTACAAAAGAAAATTAATTCTTAAGGCCTTTCCAAAAATATTTCCTTGGTTTTTCTCACTTATCTGTTCCTTGGCAGCAGAACAGATAAGAGAATTGAAAAATGCTAGTAAAATCTGAAAGCCTAGAAAGTGCAAACTTATCGGAGTTTGTTATAACGTTATTTTTTCTTTGTTCTTAAATGGTTGATGTAATCATCATTGCAAGTTAATACCCTATCAACAAACGTCAAAGACAAAATATCAATACAAAGAAGAAGCCCTGCGTACAGAGATACTTGAAGAAACGATTATCATGTAGCAATATTGAACTATATTCAATTGAATCGATGGACTTTTTGTACATAGAAAAAACAAGTAAGTTCTTGATCTTCAAGACTACTAGTAAAAAGAGAGAAAATTACAATCTTTTTGTACATAAAAGTAACCAGTAAACTGTAAACATGTTCTTGATCTTTGATACTACTAGTAAAAAAAGAGAAACAATTCACGGAAATTGCAATTGGAGGGAAGAAACAATCCAAGAAAGCGTCCATAGACATCAGTGGCTCACTCCATCTTCATTCACCGCCTCTGATTCCTCTTCTTTTGGAGGATCTTGACAATGGTTGGGTACCTTTCACTTGTACTGCCTGATATATGCTGACTTTTCTGGTAGAGGCCACTTATTTTATGCTATGAAATCTTAAAGATGTAATATCTCTTATTGTCAACTTAAACTTTCCAAGTTTATCGTCAAGAGTAAATTCATCAACGGGTTTTCAAGAAATAATAAGTTAACTTTCAAGCCATTATTACAAGTTACAACAAAGCCATGACACTCAGGCTCAGCTTCATCCATCTTGAAATCAAGGAGATTATTATAAATATCAAAACAAACTGCTTCACACAATACCATAACAAAAAGAAACAGCAAAAACTACATCGTACCTTAACTGAGACATGAATCTAGGATAGGACCATGTAGACATATTTTAAATTGTAATAACTCGAATCCTCATTGACAATCAAATCAAGGCAAGAACCGGCGAAAAATTAATTTCTTACCATATTCAACCATCGAAAGAGGAAGTACTAATCCTGACAACAGAAATCAATTTCCGGGGAAAAGTGAACCTTTTATACATAGAAAAACGGAAAGAATTCAATACTACATTAATACGGTGAACGTATGTATTTACTGAAATTGCAATCACAGGGAAGAAATAGTCCAAGAAAGCATCCATCGGCGGCTCATTGGCTCTGATTCCTCTGCTTCTGAAGGATCTTGACAATGGTCGGATACCTTTCATTTCTATCGCCTGAAGGAAGTACTCTGATCACATCATGATTGGATGATGGCGCCAATATTCCCTGATTGTCATGGTCGTCGTTAAGGTGGAGAAAGTGGTGGCTGTGGCGGTGCATTCCTAGCCTCGTCCGGACAACACGTCCACTGCGACAACGATGTATCTTGAAGTACTTGTCCTGATTCGAGGGAAGCTCGATGGTGGGCTTGACGAACTGATCTGGCTGGAGATGATTACTGAGTATTGTCTCCGAGTTTTCTTCTGCTACGCCTACTATGGTATTGGTATGATAATTCGGGCGGGAATCTGATTCTGGGCCCTCGGCACCATCCTTTTTCGGCAAGTTTGTGGCACCGGAGAGGACGATAAAGAAGAAGAAGAAAAGAACTGCTAGAAGGAAAGTGGAATGTTTCGCCATTGGAATTGATGAGTAATAATCTCTAGAGGAAAATCTCTCAAACTAGTTTGCGTATGGAAAAATAGTAGACGCGTGCATTATTTATACATAGATAGTAATACAATAGTCACGCGTTTCTATGTATGAGAAATCCTAACCCTTACGGGGCTAGGTTTTGTTAGTTATGAATCTATTTAATTTGGAATCAATCAATAATAATAAAAAGGTAATTCTTGAAAACAAATAATAATAATACTGTGATTGTTTTACGAAACAAACTAGTGACTTAAGTGATTAATTGATTAAGCATCATATGCATGCTTTGTGCCATGATGGCATCCAATACTGATAATATGCACACATCAATAGCTAATATTATATTATATTATCGTGTAATGTCCTTACGGTACCATACATTTAGTGCATGAAACCTACTAGAAACTCCTGCATTTTATAAATATTTCTTTAACAATTAAGAATTTATAATTAATTAATCCAAATTCCGGTCCCCATTTTTAATAAGATGTAGATAGTCTTCTCTGACATACTAAGGTTTGGGGCGATTTGATCAAATTTCCGGGTTTATGCCCATTTCATGTTTGATACAGGATATATATATATATATTGAACTCCTAGTAGTTTCGTGGAAATGTGCACATATGTGCCTATTGCAAGTGGAAAATATTGACTAGCCCCATGCATGATCACAAATGAAATATAAGTCTTTTTTGCTATCAATCCATTTAGACTTATGGCTGGCTTCTGCCCTGTGATACCATGTTAGTTGTTAAACATGTCATCTAAGCGCTCAAAAGCTTCGAGGGCCGTGTATATTTATTTTAGTATTATCCTCAAAAGTTTTAAAGGTTTTTTTCAATCTTAGTTCATTTTGGTTAAGGAAGTACATTTTAGCGTAGTAGGAAGACATTTTAGAGCTAGTCTAATAAAAAATGAGTCTCTATTTTCAGATCAAACCAAAATCCCAAGCAAGAACCAAAGCTGGCTTCCAAGTATGAGTTCTAACCGCGATCACTTCATCTTAAACTGAGTTTCGGATTTGTAAATTTAAGGTAGTCCAAGGTTTGGCTTGGACAACCTTTATGCAACTTCATATTTTGTTGCCATTGTTGTCACTTTATTGAACCATCTGCTTAGAGTTTGCAATTACATTGTTGTGCCAAATGACATATAAATTTAACCTTTTCAATGCTAGCTAATTAAGAATTAACCAACTCTGTCTTAGTGTCTTCGCACTTAAGCACCATATGTCATTTGGCACGCTATTAAAAGTTGCATTCTTTAAGTTTGGAACGCTATTAAAAGTCGCATTTTTATTTTTAAATTTAACGAGTAAATTTTTTTTAAAATAGATAAACTAATAAGGATAGAATATGTGCGGAAACATGATGATCATTTCAATTACATAATGCCCAGAATACTTGTTTATAGTTGTCGTCAAAGGTAATTGTTCAAAATATAATACCGATAAATTATTTAGCAAAAAAGGCAATACATAATCATTTAGTCAAAATATTTAGTTGACCATGCTTGTCGCCTCGACCACAGCCGGCCCCTTAACCTCGAAGGAGGGAAAGTTGGGGTGAATATAATAATATTATACTCAGTGGGGCAAGTAAATTAATCCATGTCAAACCAAATAGTGATCATAATCATAAACTTTACTCTTTAAACATTTAAAATTTTCAAAGTTGTTTTGTGGGCTATCCTAAGGGCCTACTTTTGACTCGAACCAATTTACGATCCCTGACAACATACATAATGTTAGTATTATAATTGCACAGTGGGCTATTCCAAGGGCCTATTTTTGACCCCGGACCAATTCACGGTCCCTGGCAAATATTTTCATGCATTCAAATCACAACCATAATCAACACATAAGAAAATTATAGGAACAATCAACTAGAATTTGCACAATGTAAACCCCACCTCAAAAGTTTTGAAAAAATTTTGCTTGAAATATTGCACGAGCAGGGATGCAATTCAAACTTGGAACTTAAAGCGCACTCGTTTAGCAAATGAAAGTTTAAAGTGATTTAATATGTTTGAATTATCATTGAAAGGAGAATATTAAAATTTAAGGACTTAATTGAATGTTTATAAAAGTTATAGTGTTAAGATTTTGGAGTCTTAAAATGTCTAAAGGTTTAATTGATCACTTATGAGTACTAGAGTTCACAATTAATTTGATTGGTTTAGGATTTAGGACATTTATGAAGTAATTAAATTCTTTAGGAGTTAAATAGAATAATTATAATAGTTAGAGGACTTTAATTTAATATATTTGGATAGGTTGAGGGTCAATTTAAGTTAAATTAAAAGTTTTAGGACTTATATGATCATAATTAAAAGTTTAGAGACCAATAATGTAAAACTTGAAAGTTAGGGGGTCGAAATTAATTACTTAAAATGTTTGGAGACTAATTTAAATTTAGATAATAAATTTTCGGTCAACTTAAATGTCTTGGAAATTCTTGGGGTCAAGAGGTTGACCGTTAGTTTAGGACTAATTTACACATTTTCAAATCTTTTGAGAGCAAAAATGCAATAACCAATGGTCATTGTCTCGGATATTTTTGGGATAAAACACAATGGCAAAAGAACGAGAATGTAAAGAGAGAAATTTGAACATGCCTGGGATCTTTGGAGTCAAAGTTTCCGAACAAAACTCTGGCAAATCGAAGGGAAAATAGGTGGAGAAGAAAGCTCTTGGCATGCTCTTCCCCTTCATATAAGTTTTTAAAGGTATAGTAGTGATTTTTGGTGGAGTGGTGCGTCGGTTTTGGTGATTTTCCGGTGAGGGTGGAGGTTTTCCCACCAAACCAATTACATATTTATGTTCCTTGCAACGCGAGGAAGTCATAGACACCAAGTTTGCAGCGTTTGGTGGAGAAATGAAGATAACCCATTTTTGGGTTTTTACTTGTTCAATCGAGCGATTTTCAGTTTTTTTTTATTATATGATTTATGAGGATGAGGATGATGATAACAATGGTTATATTGTATGCATTTGATAAAAAATTCTAGTGTACAACTTGTTTTCATGGCAAGAATGAAGAATGGAGAAGTAAATGGGAGTGTTACCTTTGTTGTTGATGCTTGAGTTGTTTACCTTCTAGTACAACGTTCTTGTTGTGATTTATATATTGCTTGATTCACTTGATTGCCTTGAGTCGATTTGTTTGTAAGAAAGAAAAATGAAACTAGTTAGTTGTTGAAGAAGAAGAAGAAGAAGAAGAAGAAGAAGAAGAAGAAGAAGAAGAAGAACAAAACCGAGAGAAGCGACCAAAGTTTAAGAATTTAAAATGTTTTGGTTCGAATTGGGACTAATTAGAAATTAAGTCTTGAAATATTATTTGAATATTCAGTTTTCTTAAAAGTAATTTGTTAGGAATTATTTTGATAAGGTTTGAATTATTTCGGTCGAGTTGAACTTTTGTTAAGTTACGACATTTCTGTTATCATAATAATTCGCTTCAGCTAGACGAGTATATGAAAAGTTTGAAAAAAGTGGATGCTATCTCTTCTCCAGTGCTTCAAATTTAGTTTCATAAG
The DNA here is from genome assembly GCA_963692815.1 of Nyctanthes arbor-tristis. NCBI lineage: Eukaryota > Viridiplantae > Streptophyta > Magnoliopsida > Lamiales > Oleaceae > Nyctanthes > Nyctanthes arbor-tristis. The sequence continues at coordinate 21,507 of CAVNYN010226519.1, forward strand.
CAGTAAATATGTCAAACTGAGAAATTCCCCTTCAATTGGTTCCCACTCTGGGCCTTCAAAGGCAGAAGTTTCAGCTTAAGCACTTCAAGATTCAGCAAAGAACCAACAACCACCGTGTCTGTCCAAGGAAGATGACAACCCTCTAGAGTTAATTTTTTGAGTGAAGGTGGAAAAATGTGGCTATGAAGGTAAGAAGGAGTTGGTTCCACAAAAAGGCATGTTAATGCTTCAAGCTTATGAAGATGAAATAGATTGTTGAAACAGTAGGATCCCCAATCTGGTTCCTTGAACTGATAACTGATTCCCAATTTCTTCACATTAGGAACTCCTTGAAGAACTTCCTCAAAACATCTAAAATTTTCTACTAGGGACAATGTTTGTTGGTTTTCTAAAACAACAGCAAATTTCTCCCCCTCACCAGAATCAGGCAGATGTAGTGTCTCCACCTTGACATGTCTCAGCTGTGGCATATTGCAAATTGGGACCTTTAATGGTTTACTTGAGTAAAGAGTTAACATTTGTAAATGAGGAAACACAGAGGACAGTGATATAGAGCCCCGTTTAGATCTAGAGAACGAGCAAAGTACCGCAGTTTAGAAGACATCAATTTATTCAGTTGCCATCCAAGGTTAACGTTGTCACCTGTTGACATGATGCCCAATACTATAAGCTGCCTATGATTTATATAATGTACTGAATGACTACAATCCTGATCGAAAATGAAAAGATCGATTTCACCAGCAAAGATGATAGTTTCTTGTCATCACACGGAAAAATACTTGTATTTGGATGGATACTTAGGATGTCCATACTAGCACCCATTACAATACCATATAGACTTTTGTCGAGCTTCTCTTGAGCAAAAGTCTCTTACAAGGTCATGCATCTTGCATGACTTAATTTTACCAGTGGAACTCTTTTCATCAAACATAACAAGACTTCTCCCAACAAGATCCACCACATATCCATATGATGTATCCTCCAAGGTATTAGATTTAACTGGGCTCAGCTATCCATAACTTGACGAGGCCAGAGACAGGGATGCTTCTATCTTCAGGAAAAATTCCAATATATAGAAAGCACTTTTTAAGATGATTGGGTAAATGAGTATAGCTTAAAGATAATATACTTCAGCAATGATCATCATTCGAACTTATCACTGAATTTAAGTTTTCAGAAACAGTACTCCAGTATTGTTGTGCTTTTGTGGCCGTTGAGAGGGGGCCTGCAATGACAATAATGGCGAGTGGAAGTCCTCGACAATTTTGGACTATCGTTCTCCCAAATTTTTCGAGTTCAGAAGGGCAGGAGTCTTCCCTGAATACCTTGGCGCAAAACAAATTCCAACTCGCGTTTTCATCTAGAAAATGCATATGATGAAGATGAAAGCTGGAATAAACAGCCACATTCTCAAGCCTAGTGGTCAATAGGATTCGACTTGAATTCTCGTCATCTGGAAACAATCGTTTCAGATCATCCCATATCTCAGTATCCCATACATCATCTATTACAACAAAATACGTTCTACCCTTTAAGACTCTTGTATAAATATTCTGCTAAGTCACCAACGCTACTTTTATGCTCCTTTTTGGGATGCTTTTCCATGGATTCTAGGAGGTTGATTAGGATTTGTTTCAGGTCAAAAGATTGGGAGATTGTTACCCAAGCATGGATAATAAAAAATTGCGAAATAAACTTATCTTTGTAAACTTCTCGTGCCAAAGTATTTTTACCAATTCCGCCCATCCCAACAAGAGAAACAATTTTGAGCCTGGGTGACTCTTCAGCCAGCTGGTTCTTTACGTCCATGAAATCTCCATGAAGATCCACCACGGCACTCTTGTAGATGGGAGCAACATGTCTGGAAGTGCCAACATCAGTTGAACAAATGCTTGGCTGCAGGTCTTGTGCACGATTTTCCTTCTCAATCTGCGTCACCAATTTCATCATGAAATCTATTTGTGCTTTTACTTCCCTGAAGCATTCACTTGAGAATGTAAGGCTGTAGATAATTTGGAAGCAATCTTTTAATTTCTTTTCTGCCTTTACGATTTGATTCCCCAAATATTTTCCTTTTTCTCTGCCTTTGTCTGGAGAAGTTTCAAGAACACGTTCTAAGTGACTAATTCTTTCAAGTAGATATTCAGCTTCTTTTCTATTTTCAAGAATCACCGTTTGATGATGATGATGTATATGCCGAGCAAAGTTCATTCGATGAGGACGAGGTGAAGACTTGGTATGAACAGCCACATTCTCAAGCCTTGTGACCAGTAAGATGCGACTTCCATTGTAGTCATTTGGGAAGAACCGAATCAAATCATCCCAAACCTTATTATCCCATACGTCGTCTAGTACAATCAAATACCTCCAATGCTTTAGGCTCTTGTACAAGTATTCTCCTAAACTTTCTGTGTTCTCTTCATGCATCTCGTCGGTGAACACTTTGATGGAATCTAAAAGGTTGATTATGATTTTCCGCACACAATAATCTTGAGACACTGTCACCCAAGCACCAATATCAAAATGATGCCTAGAAGTGGGCATGTTACAAACCTGGGTGGCAATGCTAGTTTTACCGATCCCAGCAATCCCAACAAAAGATATTGTTTTGAGTGCATCACATGATTCTCTCATCAATTGATACATGATCTCAGTGAAATCATCAACAACTTCCACATCCAAACTGACCTCTTGTAGTTCAGGATTCCCAAACAATTTCTTACAGTCTAGTGGATCAATTTCTGGCACTACTACACTACTACTGCCTAATTCCTCAACCTCTCTCCCAAGTAATTGTTGCTCTATGGAACCAATTTCTCCTCTTACTTCAGCAAATAACCTGTAAGATGAGAATATGGATTTGTTCCCCCAAATGAGTTGGTCCCTAATGTGGGATTCAATTAGATCTCGTGCTTTAAACGATGAATTTATGACTTGAGTCTCCAAATATACCGTAATTTTTCTCTTCTTTTTCAAAGAATTCTCAAGAGAATGTTGCAAGAGACTAACTTCTTTGAGAAGAGCTTTCTTGTCTGTTATCAATAATTAGATGTTGATGCTCGAGTGTTTGTCCGAGAATCTTAGTAATCGAATCAACAGCAACAATAGCCATATATTTCCGATCTCAATCACAAAAACAATGTTAGCAATAACCAGACTTTGATTGTACGAGGTTCTTCTCCACACAGCTTTCTGCTCAACACTAACATATTGCTTATGGTGAAGTACGGCGTATTGTTGATAATATGTTATATTATATCAATGATGATATAATCAATAGTGGCCATGAAAAGAATATTTTATGCCCGAGATTTTTTTTTTTTTTTTTTTGGGGAGAGAACTATGCCCGAGAATATTAAAAAGTTATTATTGTTGTTATTATTTATTCAATTTCAATAGTGAATGCATACAGGAAGTTTAAGCATAAGACAATTTCGAGGCCCGAGCCTTGGGGCCTCACATTAGATCATCATTTCAATGAAATCATATATAATCTTATATATTTTTCACCAAACATATTTTTTCCCCACTATTGTTCTGTATCCGCTTCTCATGACGACAAAGTAACCTTAACAAAATCTCACTAAAATCAATAATAATAAATCAATAACAGCAGCACAAGAAAAGGAGGAACTGTATCAAGGCAGGAGTATTTACATATATTAAGATGGTCATCACCATCTCTCACACAGATACGTCAATAGAGAGACGAAAATCTGTCCTCGGAAATTAATTGGGATTGGAATTCTGAAGTCTACTGAACTATAGCTGGAAGGTTCCCAACTCATGGCCATGCTGTGTGAGCTTTAATTTTCTTTCGCCAACCCACTCAAGCCTATAAGATAGATCAAGATTATGCATTAAGAGCATCAATCTGTCCATTTCACTTGAATCTTGACCGTTCCTCTGCAGATCTCAAATGAAGAATGGGTAAAAGCGTGTCTTTGGGATCTAAACTTTAACAATGTCAATGCCAGAGTGACTAGAAAAAATGAGGATGCAAAATGGAACTAGGCTAACAAAGAGCAAGTTTCACTAGCCCATAAAAAATATCTTACTATTATGTAGAGGATGCATGAATATGTATCTATTGACACATGAAAACGAAGGCAAAACCATATAAATGTATTACCGGTGAATTGGCACGTCGATCATTACCCAATGGACTAGCCATAATGCCGGATCTAGTAGAAGTAGGTGAAAATCCCTCCAATGGGGGAATAAAGATCAGTTTGGCAACTAATCC
>CAVNYN010226526.1:0-19066 GCA_963692815.1 Nyctanthes arbor-tristis
TACGGGACTCATAAAACTCGGAGCATCCACAAGGAAAAGACAAAAATGTAAAAAGAGAAAAGAGAGAGAGAGAGAGAGAGCTTATTGTGGTTCCCAATAATGAAAATATTTTTGCAAAAGAAGAATGCAATGATTTTAAATAATCTAATGAGAAAATGTTTGAACTGCATGCTAGGAAAATTAATGATACTATGCTTCTTTAGCAATATGAACATGAATAGATTATGACTAAACTTTCGATGATTATACTTAATTGAAAATTACCTTTTTCTCAGCTCATTATTCAACCACTACTTGTCTCAGTAAGAATCCACAGTCTCCAAAACATTACTACTTAAAAAGTCTTCATCGTACATGGCCTGATACTATTAACACTATATCCTCCAGGAGTAATGGAGAACACACCTAACTTTTATTAACTGAAGTTAAATCTCTAATTTGTTATAATCTTACTAGGATATAGGTCAATATTCTGTACTAAAAAAGTGTTTGAGGTTCTTAGCTATTGTAGTCTGGATGATTTGACAAACTATCGTAGTAAAGTATGCTTCCTTCGCATCAATTCTTTGGAGTCATTGATATAATAGAATGAAATGAAATTTGAACTAAAGTCACTTGCTCATGATAAGGAGGATGGGATGTAAGTATTATGTTTCACAACATTAGCTTGGGACATATGTCATTGACTCACATTTCTCTTTCAAAATTAGCCTGAGAACTTTTTATTAAGTCTTGGATTATTGCTGTATATTATAGGCTGCTCCAGAGAGCTTATTGGTATTTTCAGTACGGAATATAACCAGTTCTGGAATTCTCCTGATTGTCATGTATATTTGCAGAGACTGGGGCACGCGCTTTATGAGGTTATTTCCACGCTATACTTCGTGGGACAACCCAAAAGACCCCGAAAGGCCACTCGTTATTGGATATGTATCTCCTGATTATTTTACGCATTCTGTGTCATATTTCATTGAAGCACCCCTCGCTCATCATGATTACACAAATTATAAGGTTGTTGCATATTCTGCGGTGGTAAAGGTAAGAATATTTTACAGCTCCCTGCCTAAACCAAACATGAGTCTGCTGTTGGACAGTTTTAGTTGACTACGTAAACCACTGTTTATATGTTGATGTCTAATTTTATTCTGACTTCCATTTCTCTTTTGGATAATGTATGCTTCTAGGCTGTATCTGTCTATAAGGCACTCAGAACCCACGCTAAAATTAGACATAAAAGCGCACTCTGTAATCTGAATGATATTGCAGGCTGATGCCAAAACTAACAGGTTCAGAGACAGAGTCCTGAAAAAAGGTGGAAAATGGAGGGATATCTATGGGATTGATGAGAAAAAGGTTGCTAGCATGGTTAGAGAAGATAATGTTGATATCCTGGTAGAACTTACAGGTCATACTGCAAACAATAAGTTGGGTATGATGGCTAGCCGACCTGCACCTGTTCAGGTATTTCTGAGTCAAAACAAATTGTCATAGTGGTCAGATACTTTTTCTTATATTAGTGTCAGCACTTCTATTTGGGTATTTACTTTTTGGAAAGGTCAGCCCTTGCATTGCATCCTTTATTGGGAAAGAATCCAACTTCAAATTGTCGGGTCAACACACTTACAGATATTTAGCTTAATTCCATGTTTTTTGTTGCAAGTTTATTGGAGAGTTTAAGCTAACTGTTAATGGAAGAAAAAGTAACCCCTTCTTTGAGATACTTTTAATCTTCTGAAATAATATCCTTTTCACTTTTAGCCATGCATTTTGTGGGACCTACATCTGCCACCCGATTATTATTTATACATCACATGGGACTCATGAAATCTCAACTAATCTCTCTTTTATCAAATCACAATCTGTCTCAGGCAATCTCTAAAATGACTTGTAGTGAATTATACATAGATCTTTATTGAGTCTCGGTGGTGAGTAGCTGACGTGTAATATATATTGGTAGCTTAATATTTAATATGTTTCTTTACATGCTGAATGTCTACAGAAAAAATAGATTTCCCCTTGGTCCACAATTTTATTAGGATCACTGCGTAATTTGTCTTCTGAAGCAGAGTGTTGAAAGGGCCACATAAATAGAATGATCTGCTGAGGAATGAAGGACTAGATGAAGTTATTGCTCATAATGGAAAAGTACAAGCTAACACATAGCTGTTTGGTTTTACATTTGAAAACTCTTATGCTATTTATTTTCTTGATGTTTTATGAAGATACTTTTTGCTCTGCATTTTTTATAAAGTCATAGTGTGTATTCAAGTTATATGATAAACTAGTGAACTTTCATGTAATTCTAAGACCCTTTACCACCTCTAGTAAATGTAGTACTAAACTTATACTTTTAACTGTTCTGACATTAATGTCGTGCACAACCAATCATATAACCTATTAATCAACATTTAGGTTAGTTGATATGGTAGTCTGTTACACGGCTTGATGTTCTCTTCTTCTGGCTGCTATTGAGTGACTTGGTTCTATGATAGGTGACGTGGATTGGCTACCCCAATACAACTGGTTTGCCCTCCATTGATTATAGAATCACCGACGCTTTGGCTGACCCTCTTGATACTAAACAGAAGTAAGGCATATAACGTTTTTCTTTGATATATTGGAAAATAATTCTTCTGTATTCCCAACAGATGTGGCCCTTTTCTATATTTATTTATTTAAAAAATCATAAACATACTTATTTAAAATCTTGTGTTAAACTTATGGTGAGCTTGACATACAGATAGAACTTCGGTAACTAAATTGGAACTGAATAAAAAAGATCGGAAGAGCACACTTATGTTGGTTAAATAGCTGACATTGCATTACTTGAGTAACAAACTCTGTGCCTTTCTCTTGTTGATGGCAGGCATGTTGAGGAGTTAGTTCGGTTATCAGACTCCTTCCTTTGTTACATGCCTTCCCCTGAAGCAGGGCCTGTGGCTCCAACTCCTGCTCTATCCAATGGGTTTATTACTTTTGGTAGCTTTAACAATCTAGCAAAGGTACTCATAGTGAAATTATGGGCCAAAATTTCTGCTTCATAATTGTTCTAGTAATGATTCTGATGATTGTTACTCTTTCCTTGAATTTTATGATTAGATAACACCAAAAGTACTGAAAGTTTGGGCAAACATTCTATGTGCAATTCCTAATTCTCGGCTTATTGTGAAGTGTAAGCCTTTCTGCTGTGATAGTGTGAGACAACAGTTTCTTTCAACACTGGAGCAGTTAGGATTGGAATCACAGCGCGTTGATCTCCTGCCTCTGATTCTTCTCAATCACGATCATATGCAAGCATATTCATTGATGGACATTAGGTAACACATTTTGTTTGTCCATTCTCCTAGTGTAACTAGTCCCATAGGTTCTATCTATTCTTGTTTATTGTAGTAACACCCTTAATTCTAGGTTTTGAAAGCACTTTATGCCATTCCCATCTAGGTCCATATTTGACCGCTGATGTTTCGTTAAACAAGAAACTTGGTGCATTAGATTATAAGTGCTTACTGCTTGCCGAAATTAGTAAATTCTTGTAACAATTAGGCTTTAAGGTTATTGGACTATAAAGTGAGACTTTCTCAGGTTTTGATTTTACGTTACATTTTGGTGGGGAACGTGTTTCATGACTCTTGTCCAATAGCTTAAATGACTTCGACAAAACATTTATAATGTTGGGTGTTACATATGCCATTGGATCTCTTCGAGGAGAATTTTGTTTCATATTAAATGTTTGTTGAGAATGCTAGCATATAATACATTTTATATTGGGAGTTTGTCTTTGAATTAGAAATTTGACTGACATAATTATTTGTTAATCTCTCTAGCTTAGATACTTTTCCTTATGCTGGCACAACTACCACATGTGAATCTCTATATATGGGTGTTCCATGTGTCACTATGGGAGGTTCAGTACATGCGCATAATGTTGGTGTGAGCCTTCTCAACACGGTCGGTATGTATTCTCTCCTCTTTTGGCAGTCAAATTCTGTTTAATGTCTTTAATAGTACCAGCACACTGGCAGTCAAATTCTGTTAAATGCCTTTAATATTACCAGCACAGCTAGAAAATAGATGCACTCTCTTCTTCTACATGGTCATGTAAATAGAAATCAAAGCTTACGTAGCACGGAATCGTCACCCAATGCGGTGTCAGTCATCATGATCTCAAAAATGCGCATGTCAAAAATTGCACTGCTAATGCTACATGTGACTTCTGAGCCACGAGTATCATGCATGCTTTGTTCATATGGGAGAGAGAATGTGAGTGTAGAACTTTGTTCCCACAAAGTTATCTCCTCTCGATAATGGTGAGGATCCATCAATAAATCAACGAACAATTTGATCTCAATCCCAAGAAAGCCCAAAATTCAGATTTCAGTATGGACTTTAGAACTTGTACCTATTGAAATCAATCACGAACACAAGCTAGAAATCTTGCCAAAAAGAATTGAAATCTTAAATTCTTTGATAAGAGACATGTAATTTGAATCTAGAAAACACGATTTCTAGAACGAGAAATTTCTTCTCTCTTACAATGACAATGTCATTGTCTTCAATTCATCATAAACACTCTAATGTGGTTTATGTTACAATCGGACCCTTTATATATAGGGAATAAAAAACGTAATCTATAATTGGAAAAGAAGTTTAACTATAACTTTAATGAATTAAAAAAAGAATTTAATTAACAGCCAAGAGATAAAAGAAAATAATTAAAAAATGACATACAAGAAAACCAACTAAGTAGTGAAATCTGCATGAAAACAAGAATTCCCATGTGAGATTAGACTTCAAGCTACTGGCCATTTCAAGCCCCAAACATCTATAGTCTTCCAATTGCCATAGAAATGACTTGCCACTTTGACCGAATTAATTAATAGAGGATTATGGGTTATATGATACAGTTGATTTTCACAATGATTCGTCCATGAATTGCCCCATAATTCAAAAGAAAAGTGTTTTCCACCACGATCAAATGGAAATAAATTGTCGCCATCTAAACGAATATACACATGGCACCTCTTGCAATTAGATTCACAATGGATTGTAAGAACAAACTTCATTGCCCCTAGGTTGTAAAACTTAACCTTCCAATTTTGAGCAAAAACTTTTGCCTGCAAAAAAGATAGAAACAAAACGGAATGGGGTTTGTTAGATTCATGTTTGACCATCTCAGTCTCTTCCAGTCTTCCACCACCTTGTCTTCAACAATGGAACCCTCTTGTCATTTAGTTTTCTCTTCAACTACCTCTTCCTTTTTAATATCAAGTTGAACGATTTCTTCAACCGCTAGTTCAACCTCTTTTCCAGCAATTTTCACTACCTCCCCTTTGAGCACTTCTTTAATTACTTCCTCCCTGTCAATCTCCTTCTTCTCTTCAATTTCAATTCTTTCCCTTTCTTCAAGTTCTAACAACTCACCAATCTTCACTAATGATTCCTTAATTTGTTCAAACGGGTCGCACTTTATTATTACCTTCCTTTGATCTTTAATGACTGGTCTACTTCTGTGTGATCTTTAATGCCTAGTCTACTTCTGTGTTAAGGAAATAAGAACAGCTATTTTCCCCTTTGAACAAACTTGCTATCACACACCACATTAATACAACATTGCCGCAGATCCCCCCTTCCAATAAAATATGATGTGATTCTATAGGAATCACATTGCACGATACATCATCGTAAGATGCTTTAAACGTAAACTAACCATTTTTGACAAAAGTGGTGCTAGTCAAATTAATGGGACAATTTTCATCAACGACCACACTACTACATGGTGTATCATTAGCTAAGCACCTAGTTTGAAATTTAAACCTACAAATTTCCTCCATTCATAACATTCCCAAATCTCCTTCTATCAATATTTTTTTTTAAATATGTAAATCACCAAAATAATACTAACACTTTTTTCTCCTTTTGGGCACTTACGGACAACACCTAATTTTCCAATAAACAAACTTTTTTTTTTTTTCTTTTTCTTTTTCTTTTCTTTTTTGTTTGCACGCCACTAAATGTGGAAAACACCAAGAAAGAAGGTATTTTCCTTTTTCCTACTTCAATTGTAACCACACAGTGGCAATTACCAAATCACGAATGATAATATCATTTATTTTTTTCCTTTCTTTTTTGAAGTGTACTCACGGCAGATTGGAAAAAAAAAAAAAAAGAAAGAAAAAATTCACAAATATTTCTGCTCTCTCTCTCTCTCTCTGTGAAAATGACTAAAAATTAAAGGATATAGTACCTGAACTTGGAGCCTTGCTCTGATACCAAATGATATACGGACCCGTCAATTGCCATAAAATCCAATTGCCACCGACTGAATTAATTAATAGAGGATTCTGGGTCATATCAAAAGTATTCCTGGTTTTTTCTTTGCTCAGATAGGGTTCTCTAATGCTAATGACTGAGTGAAACTCACTAATTCCAGTTCAAAGCCTGACTCCTGTGTTTGTAGTCATTATTCAGCATGTGCAGCTCATTCAGCCTCATTTGAACTCTGAAGAACTTGGGAGAAACAAAGAAAAATGGAGTCTGTATACTCCAAGATGAGTGTCTAATTTAATGTCAAAGCAGTTAACACGCATAAAATGTCAAGTGAAATATATCATATCATTGATAAATGGCAAGGTCGCTTACTATAAGTTGACCCAATCAATCTTTGGAGCAGAGGAGTAATTGGAAAATGCCACTAGTGGGTCTCACGATACTCTGTCATGTTTCCTCTTTTTGTGTGCTTTCTTTTAAAAAGTAATCCTGTTGGCTGTATTAAGATTTGTTCTTCCTGAACAAGAATTGAGGATTAAGATTTGCGCAAGTATGAGAAGTTTATCAAAATAGGAAACTATTCTTTATGCTTCCAGCAGGAACAAATGTATGATGGGCCATAATATTTGTATTGGCCATAATGTTTGTATGTGGTTTTTAATTGCTAAGTTATTGTTCCCGTGACCATAATATTTGTATGTGGTTTTTAATTGCTAAGTTATTGTTCCCGTGACCTGTGTGTGATCCATTTAGACCATCTTCCATAATATTTATGGCACTGTTTTAGTTCGGATATAGCTTCGGCTAAATTGGTATAATGCATGGTCACGTGTCTTTCTGTTACAGGGTTGTCCGACCTGGTTGCCAAGAACGAGGAAGAATACATTCAGTTGGCAGTACAATTGGCATCAGATGTCACTGCCCTGTCAAAGTTGAGAATGGGGCTGCGAGAACTCATGTCAAAATCTCCTCTTTGTGATGGGCCAAAGTTTACCCAAGGTCTGGAGTCAACATACAGGGATATGTGGCGAAGATACTGCAATGGTGACGTGCCTTCTTTAAGGCGTATGGAATTGCTTAAACAAGAATTGCACCTGCAGGATGCTGTTTCAGAAGAGCCAGCTGCCTTAACAGACACTAAAAAGGAATAGTACATCTAGAGCCAATCAAGTTGGATCTGTTAAGCTCAATGTTTTTTTTTGTCGTGGGCCATTTTTTTTGTTAAATGTTATCAGCTGCAGATGTAAATGAGGTCAAGTTGAATCAGACGACGACTTTGGGAAGAGTTGCAATGCTGGGGAGGTGGATTTTGCTCTGGCAGTAATAGTCAGTCTATCGCATGTAGCTCCTAGACTGGAATTATATTTTGGAAGATTGAATACCGGCCATACTAGTGTAGTGTAGGATATGCTAAAAATTATTTGCCCAAAGTACAGAACTGTAGCTATTGTAGAGTGATGGGCTTTCATTAGGAATACTGCTGCATCTTACCCCTTAAGGAAGGGAGTTATTGTAACGTATATAGTGTCATGCTGATACTTGAAAATTTGTCAAATAAGCTCTAGAGAAACCTAAGTCCTCTTTTATTTTATTTTTAATTTTTCTGTCTCCGGGATAGAAGAGCAAAGATCAGTCCACTAAAAAACATGGAACAAAATCACTAGGACGGTAGGATTTTTCGCTTTTAAGGATGAAACAGTTTCTTTCCAGCAGAAACAAAAACATTTGAGTGTCACATAAAAGTGATGTCTCGCCAAACGTATGGTCGGAAATCGGGACTCGAGTACCATACATAAAGTTCACACGTTTGTGTTCACGTATAAATATATCTTTATGTGAAATAAGAAAAAGAATGGATAGGGTTTAATGATAGATACTTGTAAAGTACAGTGAATGTTATTGGTTTGATTAAATATGTGTTTGGTATGATTAAATTTAAATTTGAAAAAATAAGAGAAAGTAATAACATACAAGGAGATACACCTTAATTAATTCATGGAGACTTAAAAATCCTACAGGTATTATTACCATTCACATAGTATTGCCCGTCTAATGAAGTGCGCATGCTTCATTACTGGTCTCACCTCATTCGTTGAAGATGAACTAATGATGTGAAGCCACTTTCGAAATTGAAATAAGACCATCATCTAACTTTGATATTCAATGCATCTTCACTTCATTGGATGAAGGTGACATGCTGGGGAGAATCAGGGTATTTCCCCACTTTCAGATGCTACTATGCAGTCAAATTATGTTGGAGAAAATTCATGAATAACGTGTAAATTATACTCTTAGATAATGTACCTATATGTCACGTGCATATATGAATAAAATATGACTTACAAAATCAAAAGAAACAAAATTACGAATGCAAAAAATGAGAGATGAAGCCAGGAATGCCGAAGCAAATTTCCTTAAGACAGATTTCACCCCCGTTAACCGAAAGTGCACATCGAATTAATTACGTCTGTCTCCAAAAGTACAATGCTTCTTCTAAAGTCGATATTACACTTTAGATCAACTTTGACGGTCAAACTAATATCTGACTATACTTTTCAATCGACAAAGAAAAGAGAGAAGCATCAATATTCAGAATTGATTGTGTGTAGAATTCGAATCCTAGGATACACATATATATATAGATGTTGGAAAGACACATCCTTAAAGGACACAACCTTTATAAAGGATACAACCATTGAAATAAAGCCTCGTAGAAAAGACACTTGTTAGGAATTAATCATGTCTAAAAGTCACAATCCTTCACTCATAAGAAGACCATTTTTCTAAAAATATTCTAAAACATTCTAGAATATTCCAATCTCCAATTCTAACTTTTTTCTGAGTCTAAGCGGTCCACCGGCGACATCGATTTCTCATTCACCTAAAATTGGTTTAGAAAAATTAATTAAAACATGATTATTTACTAACAAAGTAGAATAAAATTGGAATCTAAAATCTAATAAACAATTAATAATTTCTGTTTAAACAATTATCAAAGTGGTCAACACCAACTTTGCAAACCAATTTCCAACAAATTAATCATAAAGAATCCCACTTGCAACTAGTGGTATAAGAAATAACTGAAATAAAGCAAGAAAATCAGAATTGATGAAGCTTACAAGAATGTTCTCTAAATATTCATCAGCATCTCTAATATCGTATTAAGTAGTACAATTGAATTGCAAGCGAAATGTGAACTCTGAGTTTCATTTCCAGTGCACAATCCCAACTCAAATTGGGGCATGATACGCAATCCAACTATAGGCCAGCCACTTCATAGATTCTGAGGACTTCTGCCGTTACAAGTCAGTGTGGGTAGCATTTTAGTCTTTGACTGTTGCCCGAAGAATCCTTACATCATGTATAGGCCTGAATGTACAGGCAAAGAAGAATAGGTTTTTTAAACCAAACTTCAAGATATAGTGCTATCGGGTGCATAATGAATTGTATATTTAACATTTAACAAAACATCAACAAATTAGCTTTACTACTGAAATCTAAACACAAATCATACAAATACCATGGAGTTGATATTCTAAAATCTTTATCGGGTAAATGGTAAAGTCATGATCAGAATGGAAGAGGGTGCAAAAACTGGTTCAGAATTAATGTCAACTCTGTAGGAGCAGTCCAAGCAGATTCTTAACTATCTCCATGACAGTTGTCTTCAGAATAAAAGATGTAGCGCACGTGGAAGTTACCTTATAAAATTTATGTGGATTGACAATGCAACTTGAATTATCTTATCTTTTTTTTCTATGTAGTTTCCGGGAAATAGGATAAACAATATACATACAGGAAATAAGCATACCTATCAGTGTTGTCACTTTGAACACTACCAAGTCTCTTGATAATTTCCATTCCTCTACATACCCTTCCAAATATTGTATGCTTTCCTGTTCAACAAATTTTTGTCAACTATTACTTCAATCAATAAACAAGTTTATTGTCCTGAGACTACATACAATATGGCTCTTTCATATGCCTTCCACGCAAAATTAATATCCAACTACGCCTCCATAAGAGCGTACAATCAAATTTGATGGAATATATTCAGGTCTCTACCATGAAGACATTAACCGTCCATAAGTTTCCTAACACCCAATAATGGGTGCTGTTATGACGCCCCAACGATTAGGTGGGTGCATGTATGCACACCACGTGGCATGCGTATACCCACCTGGGACTAAGGGTGCCGTGTCTTAGAAAATTTTTGATAGACACAATATATCATGCTATATAGCAAATTTCTGTGCAAGGAAGATAAATGCATGTAAGAGAAAAATGCCATAGATTTACGAGATTTTGAGGTCAATAGCAAACTAAGAAAATGGAAAAATAAAACCAAAACAAAAAGTTCTTCTGAGGTTTTCATTTCAAAAACCAAAACAGAAAACAAAGCAAGAAAATGCACCTAAACACTACCATCCTACAATCCCCCCACCCCCCAAACCACCAAAAAAAATAAATAAATAAAAAAAAATAAAAAAGAGATAAAGAGGCAAAGAAAAGAAAAAGGAACAATAAACTGGGTCAATATGTTGAGACGACTACTGCAGTAATGTCAGTGAATCTTTGAGAAAACAATATACATAACAAGCAAAGTTCTTCTCAAATGTAACATGAAATAACCAAGTGACTAAATGTGAATACTAAAAACTTTAAATACGGTGGAAGGTAGATAATAGGAAATTAACCAATTAAAACATAACATTAAATAACACATAATGTATTTTCCTCGGCCTCACTGCGAGATAATCCACACAGACACACTAAAAGCAAGTTCTGGCCAAAAAACATAATTACCGTCCAGTGTCTGGCAAGGTGCCAATGTAAGAAAGAACAGATTCCATTTGTATTTGGACCTGCATTTGCCATGGATATAATACCAGCTCCAGTGTGCTTCAACTTTGGGGTTATCTCATCCTCAAAGTACTTCCTGCAACAAAGAATATTAAACATACAAAGAAAAAAACAGTTGAATGTTGAGAAGTCAACAAAAATTCTTTAATTTATATTCACAAGAAAGATCATAAGATCATCCTTCTTTCCTAACAGTAATCAACAACATTGTATATAACACGGTATACAAGTCTTGGTCTTAGTCAAGAATTAAACATATTAAAATCCAAAAACCAATCATATATAACTTTAATCGAATTCTTTTCATAAGGCATTAATCTAAACCTTGAGAGGAAATATAAATTCACAATCCCAAGCCTAGTGTCTTCTAATTAGAGACACATTTTGTACTGGTCTAAAAAAATGTGAGAATGACGGTCCATGAGGTTTGTTTGGCTCAATATATTTCTTCCTTCTACAAAATTTAAAGACATTTTTGTCCCCAAAAAAGAGTCTAATGCCTAGACTGACGTTAGAAAGAAATTGAATACGTATTTCAGGAAAACCTGAATTTCATTCTGCAGAACACCGCAAGCTATTCTGAGGGGAGAAACTTTAGGAATTTTACAATCTTTGTTTCCTCTCCTCGTCTTTAATAGTTAGGTATTAACCCTTCTTCTTTTGGAGAACCATAAAGGGAAATCTCTAAACTCCTAAAATAACTGACAAGTTTTTTGAACCGAACCAAAACGAAAAAGAAAAAGAAAGAACCAACATTTTATATGAGAATAGGGTAAGAAAACTGAGCATAAACTAACAAAAGGCATAAATAAAGAATAACTTATACCCATAAATTGATTCACCACCCCTACCAGTCCCAGTTGGATCCCCACCTTGCACTATAAAATCCTGCCCTCCAATATGGCAAAAAAATTATCAGTTTCACAAAAACTATTTAATTGCATAAATAAAAGATTCTTTATATATGACCACGTGAATAGATACGATAAACAGAAACAGGGCAACCTTAATTATTCTGTGGAATTTAACATTATCATAATAGCCTCTGCGAGCCAACTCTATGAAGTTCCTGCAAGTCTTGGGGGCGTGCTCGTAATACATCTGCCATATTTTCACCAATTTTTTCATAATCACAACAGAAAAATGTTCACACGTAAGCACAAATAAAAGGAGAAAAAAGTAAGTATACCTCAACTGTAAATGAACCCATCGAGGTCTGCAAAGTGACCTCCGGCGGACCGTCGTCTTCATCGCCCCACGCTTCTCTTCTTTCTCTCAGTGCCATTTTCTACGAGTTTGCCTGAGAGGAAGGAAACAGCCCCCGCCTCTGATAAAATGGACCCAACTTTGCGTTAGAACGCAATCCCAAAATTTACTATTAGGTCCTTAATCTATTTAAATTATATAGAAGTTAGGTTGACATCTATTCTTTCGAACGTTTCAGTGCTTAGGCTTTTTGGGGCAAATGAAAATTAATTATGATTCTCTTTCCAATTTATAACCTATAGATTAATTAATCTACTTAAGTTGTATCTATTGTACTGCGATTTATTCTCCTTTTTTATTTGGTAAATTTTACTGTAACTGTTTATTTTTTTAACAAAAATTTTTGTGAAAGAACTCAGGAACGGCTTGAACCTGTAACCATTGGATTTAACAACTAAATCTTAACCATTTCGCCCATTTATTTTGTTTGTTAATCTTTTCACCAATAAATTAAAATACTAAATTTGAAATGTCAATTCTAAAACAAACTCTAATCCATCATAATTTGTTAATTCACCATCTCTACTATATGTATTGGTAAGTTTGATGTTATTTGAATTTTTTAATATATTTTACATTTTTTTAATTTGTTAGTTTTATTAAGATTTTTTAAAATGAGACGGGTAACATGTATTTTTTTCCATTATTGTATATATGTATGAATGACTATATGTAAGATTGTATATTGTTTTTTAAACGATTATGGACTTTATGATTACTAAGTTCATCGATCTTATTGATTCAATTAATATATAATTGTATTTTTATATTTTGTACATGATGTAAATATTACAGATTTATATTTAACAATCTAATAATATATTTAGTAAGTTTTTCTACCCGTACAACGCATGGGTGGCTAACAAGTACTCAATATGAAGGAAGCTTATTATTATCAACCTTTGCACTAAGAATTGCTTGGGTCTCTAACTTTTTTTTAGGGCGGTGGGTCATCAACCTTTTATAAATGTGCACAAAAGTCCCTTCGAACAGAATCCGTCCAAATTTCTGTTAAGTGATAAGTGAAATTACCTTTATACCTTTACCTTTTAAATTTAAAAGAAAAAGAATTTAAAAATAAAAAAAGGAAAATACCCCCACCCACCCCTCTTTGGCTGCGAGAAATGGCTTGATCTTTTAAATTTCATAGGATTTTTTTTTTTTTAACTCTACATCTATGTCCGCAACGATATGTCATCTTCAAATGGCTTGATCTTTTGAGTTTCGATTTGTGCAAGGCGCTGGTGTACGTTGTGGAACCAACTTTTCATCTCCGATAGAATCTGCTGGATATTATCTCATACAAAAGAGAACTGTAGGGGCATTTCTATAATGTATTTCATTTTTGAGAAGCAAATTTAATTTGTAATTCATTAGCTCAACTTGGACATGGCTGGTTAAACATGTATCGACAAACATTCTAACATGTGGAATGAGTTGTTATTTGGCTCAAAGTTTATGATGACATGTAACTAATTGATTGTTTGTAGTTGCATTACCAAACACAAAATAGACTAACTCAATTGATGCTGTAGATAAATTATTCAAAAGACAAGCTTCTTTAATCCAACAAAAGCACAAAAATCGGACAACTTTGATCAAGCAAATGTTAGAAATGTTTGCCAATATACATCATATTTACTAAGATTAGGAAGGAAACATTTACAAAAGTATTAATGTTTAATTCAAACAATTTATCAGAAAATACAACAACATTAGAGCACGCCATGCAATTTTACTTTGTCTACTGGTCTTTGTGCTGTCTCTGACATAGGGAATCATCATCTTCAATGAAATCTTCCTTATGTTCAGCAATTGTTCAAGCAGGCCTTCTCCACCACCAACCATTGCACCATGCCTATCTCGCACCATGGAACAGGAACATTTATTCGGGCAATTAACCAAACAATTACCTCACATTCTACAACTGTGATAGGTTCTATAGTTTTTCATTGACATATCCAATCCTACAATTAGAGTACAATGAATGTTATATCCAATCCTACAATTAGAGTACAATAAATGTTCTCAATTAGCACAATAGGATGACATATATGATATCAAAATTTAACCCAACTTCAAAAATTCCAAAAAGAAACATGCCATTTCCAGCCAATATTCACAAGGAAGAAAAATGTGTGACTCTATAGAGGAATTCAAGAATTGATGCATTTTTAGAAGCAAAACTATAAATTGAGCATCACAAACTCTTCTTTAACTTATCAATTAGGTAACAATACAGAACCTCAAGCTGAATTGCAACTGAACATCAAAGAAGCCAACTTTATCAGCACTAATCACCAAGAATATAATAAAGGGGCAACTCCATTTCTCTGCATATTGAATGTCTGATAATATTGAAAGAAGAATGGCATCAGTTTTAAATGCTTAAATTTGGAGTAGATTAATGAATATTTATCATTATCATTATTATGTTTAACCCAAAAATATCACTTAGGGAGAGACAAGAAATTTGAAATCAAGACAGTTGTAAGTGTCAATATAATTGCAACAGCTCAAGGACAAGGAATTTTCACCATTTCATACAAAATCAAGAGAACCAGAACTTCCTATTTCCGTCGGTGGAAAATGAGAATGAACGCAATGGATAATATATAATACTCTACAAATTCAAGAACCAATGGATGCACAATCAAGATCATATCTAAAGCCCATTTTTGTCTCTCTTTGCACCCCACTGATGAAGGTAATTAATTACCTTGTTTCCCTTTCTTAGAACGTATTGAAATTTATCTCTGCATGTATTACTCAGCTACCAGATATGTGCTACAGTATATACTATATCCCACCCAGTACTTCTATCTTTTTGGTACAGAATTTGTATGCCAATTTAGAATCAACTTCCACCAAAATTTGCTGCAAATTCTACTTTATACATATATAGTTCCAACCCAGCTTCTACTTTGTTGAAAAGCACAGCCAGTAACATGGAACAATCTCCAAAACATTCATAATAATATCCCAATATCAGGTTTCTCCAAGAAGAGAAGGGTAAAACTTGATAGCATTTTGAGGCTATCCTTAGTCCTTATTTTGTGAAAAAATGTTTGAATCATTCTGTTTTCTTGAAGATTAAAAACTAAACTAAAAAGGGGAACGAAAAATAAACCAAAATCGACCAGCCATTCAATGAGATAATGTTCAACAAGGCCCCAAACGCAGCTAAAACAGCAACTAAGTCCCACAATCAAACACCCAAAAACCAAAATTACTACTAACGTTCTCGACGAAAGGAGTGGACGACTGCTATTGCTTGACTGCCTAGACGACCGGCCGACTACTGTTTTCACCACTGACATCTACAAAAGAAAGGGGAAAAAAGCCTTGTTCAGATTTCATACAAGCAGAACCAGGATTTCGGAGTTAGGGCAAAGGGACAAAAACTTTAACTAAGGAAACAAATACCTTACCTGCGGCTATTGCTGTGGCCAAGAAAACCGATGGGCGACAGGAAGAAGTTGTGGGTTGGGGGCAGAGAAAACCTAGATCACAATTTTGAGAGAGAGAAAAGAGAGAGACGGATCTGTGTGAAGAGAGCGAGAGTAATAGATCAGTATTAACGCGTTCACACAGAGAATGGTGTTTTTTGAGTTTTGGCTGCCCTTCTCGTTTAGCTAGGAAATGATGAGAACGACATTTTTGCGTTCTCTGTTTCCTTCATTAAGTAAGCCAAGCGTTCTCGAGAAAACATTTTCGAAAATGACAAAGAGAATGCGTTTTCAGCGTTTTGACCGAATGAAAACAGAAAACATTCTTAAAACGTCAAACAGAATGGCACCACAATATCCATTCTATGTATGTGATATCCATTCTAATTTGTCACCACGATAAAGTAATAGAAATATCATAGTTGGAGTAAGTGTTTAATTCCCAAAGAAACGGAATTTAAAAGGCGAAAAAGAAAAGTTAAATAAAAGGATGAATTATTTGTTCCCATCCACGACGGGTTGAATTGTAGAGGTCGAGATTTAGTAAAAATGATTTCTTGTCATCCGTCTGGCTGGATATTTGGCATGAGATCGTTGGACAACTCAAATATGGGTTGGCTCATTTTGGGACAATCCACATGTGAATTGTCCAATAATCTTCCACTGAAATGTATTTAGTAGTGAGATAGTCACACTAGACGTATGGTGAGAGATTGAGAGTATGAGTTTCAGGGAAGAAAAAAAACTTGCAAGGATCCCACAGAAAGGAAAATCAAGGAAGCAACGACTACCGAATTGCAAAGCTTACTGAGAAACTAAAAAATTGTGCAAGACAACATATTATGATCAAGAAAAGATTAAATCATTAACGTGGTGGGAGAGAAAAGAACATTATTTTTGATACAAAAGGATATAAAGAAAGGGCATATGTGATTTGAACTCGAGACCAAAAACATTATTATTATGTTAAATAATATTAATGAAAGGTTATAATGTTATTCAACTGATATTTATCTGTTAAAAAAACTTATATGATATTTAAGTAAATTTAAAAAAAAATGTTGTGTAAGAAATAAAAAATGTATTGCCAACCCAGCAAAAAAAAGAAAATAAAATAAAAGAAAGTCTAGTGCCAATATAGTTACCCTACTCTTAATTACCAAAATAGACATTAATGAAACAATGTGAATAACTACAACATTAATATGTCCATATATTTGTTCTTTACCTCTCTTTATTAAGTGCACCACATATACCATAAAAACCCTAATCTAAATCTAAACGAGTCAATTTCATTCGTGGTCATCGTACTTTAACCCAATTGTCAATCATGTCACTATACTTTAATTTCCATAATTTAGACAATCACATTTTAATTTAGTTTCATACGTGATCACAATAATTATTTTGATCAAATTGACTACTAGCCATTAGTGACATGATCACTAAATACACATGTCAGTCGTACTTGACAAGTAAAATTTTGCCTAGCTACTTATTCATGCCCATGTCATCATCATAAAATGAAAACAATTAACAAATTAAAATTAAATTTTCTTCCCCCTTCAATTTGTAGACTGAATTAGAGGATCAATCGACCGAAATTAGATATATATTTTAATTAGGCTAAAACCCAAACCAACCAACCCCAATTCAACCCGGATTTCGTTGGGTACTTAGGTTGAGTTCGGGGTTTAATTGGGTTAGGTGGGGTTTGATGTTCACCAACCCGAATTGGGTTGGGTTGGACTTGAGTCCAAACCTAATCCAACTCAACCCATGCCAAGCTCTAGAAACACATGCAAAATGTGGCAAGTAAGTTGGTACTAGGGAGTTAATTGATGATATATGTGGTAAAAAGGATGTTCATATACAGTAAAATTTTGATAAATTAATACCGTTGGAGCCAGTGCAAATTATTATTTTAGAAGGATTATCAATTTATCCATAAATTAATAATTTGTTAATTTGGAGAGTATTTTATGATTTTACTTTTCAAATAATACATGAAATTCAATACTCCCTCCGTCCTACAAAGATAGTCAGGTAAGTAATTTTACGTGGATTAAAAATTAATAGGTAATGTGGTTAGAATATTTAATTTTTTTTAATTTTTCCATATATACCCTTATATCGTTAATTGTTTCAAATATTTTTAATACATAGGTAGTTGAATAACAATACTCACTCCGTCCTAAAAAGATAGTCCACTATTCTATTTTCGTCCGTTCTAAAAAGATAGTCTACTTACTTTATTGAACATGTATTTAATATTTTATTTTCATATGTGTCTCTAATTAATAATTGTTATTCAACTACCTATGTATTGAAAATATTTGAAACAATTAATGATACAAGGATATATATGAAAAAATAATATAAAATTAAATGTTCTAACAATATTACCTACTAATCCTTAATCCACGTAAAATTACCTACCGGACTATTTTTGTGGGATAGATGGAGTAATTAAGTAGAGACACATATGAACATAAAATATTAAATAAATGTTCAATATGGGAAGCGAGTTATCCTTTTAGGACGGAAGAAAATAAAATAGTAGACTATCATTTTTAAGACGGAAAGAGTATTTATTTTATTGTGAACATACAAAAGTCATAGTTGTGCACTAGTTCCAAAGGTTGATATCTTGAATCATTAATTAATAAAGGTCATTTCATGTTCACAATAACATGTGAAATCATTATTTCTGTTCATGACTGTTAAAGCAAATGTCATGCAAAGATATCAATGATGTGGTTAGGCTAAGGAGCTTTATCTATTTCTTGATAAAGGGCCTTATTGCTTACATGGTGGAAACATAACAAAATTAGATTTCCGTCTCATAAGCGATTTATCTCCTTATAAGGGTTCACTTTTGTTAGATTTTCGTCACGTAAGCGATGTATCTCCTTATCAAAGCCTTATTTATCTCCTTAGTAAATTTCATCAATTATGAGCACGATTAAGATAACAGTTGCGTCTTATAAAATGTTTCTTCAAAAGAGGCATTTCAGGCAATTGTAATTTTAAATGATTATTACTTTGTTCAAAATGAGAAAAATATCCCTAATGTAGTATGTGCATTGCAAAAAATTAGGGATGAAGTTGAGTTGGGTCTGGATACAAATAAAAAGCAAATGACTTTGATGCATATTTCCAAAAAAGAAGTGAATAGTAAAAAAGAAAACTTTTTTTTTTGGTCAATTTCAAATTGACCA
>CAVNYN010226528.1:0-59643 GCA_963692815.1 Nyctanthes arbor-tristis
CCCCCCCCCCCCCCCCCCCCCCCCACTATGATCAACCAGGCTCTTAACTACGTCTATTTTTGGAACTTGGTAGTTTCCTTATTCTAAACAACCTTTTTGAGATGTTGAACATGCTCTTGTATATGAATATGACTTATTTGTTAAACACAATTTCTGTTTGTTCCGCATGCTAGCAGTGTTAATTTTTCATACATGCTGTTGAATGCTTCTACTACCCTTAGTTATGAATGTTCAGTCACCTGAGTAAATGTTTTGTGGTTTGGTTATCTCATTGTTGGATCTTTGTTCATGATAGGAGCACAAAGAACTCAGACGAAGATATACCTGTGGCCCGTCAGGGAAAACTGCTGCAGTATGGGGTATATGTAATTCTTTTACTTGGACGCCTTTTTTTTTTTTCTATTTCATTTTACTGTTATACATTTTTTACTTTCTCGTCGTGTTCATCTTGGCTCATGCTTAGACCAGGAACATATTGAGACAACTGTTCTACATAGATCAATTTTAACTTGTTCCCTCATATAGTAATTGCAAAAATGTGAACAATACTGCTGCTCTTTTATTGTTGAGAGAGGTGATGTATGTTATGACAATGTTTAATGATATTGTTCGTTTTTAAAATTTAAAATTTGTACTTTTCAAATAATTAAATAAATACAAAACGAAATTGGTGAGACGTGCAATGCAGGTGCCGTCGCTGGTACCCTACTAAACATTACAATGCTGGTCAACCCTTACAGCCCATGCTTGAAAGACCATTTCATCGTTAATTGCTCTTTAAATTAAAATCCAATCAAGAAAATCCTTTGGTTTAACTTCGGTTTGATGATGACTTCTTCAGGGCACTTCATTTTCGCTCTTTCTCGGGTTATTTTTTCCTTCTTCATCGCATATTTTCTGTTGATTTCACTTATCTGATGGATTGTATTGTATTGTTTGTTGCTCTTCCTTAATTGATTTTTTGGTCATCTTATTTACTTCTATAATGTATGTATGTGAAAACCATTATCTGAATCTACTGGCTTTTGATTAAATTGCTTTCATTGGAATAACTTAATTATCTACCTTTTCTTTAAAGATTCTTTCTTTTCTTCTTTTCCAATTTTCACCAGGAGAATGGGTACTGATGCCTCTTCCACTACATTAACGAACCAAGAAAATCTATCTCCGTTTTTTAGCATACCTGATGAAAGCTGTGGCGTTGTCCAAGAAGCAAAGAATCATACAGAGCCGTCACCTTTACCGTCTGCATCAACAGGGAGTTCAAGTTGTTCTTTGGAGCCTGTTACTCCAGATTCTAACCCACACAGTGGATACCAGTTTCACAGACTTTCATCCCCTCTTACAGTCTCTTCTCTCTCTCCTAATGTTCCTGGCTACCATTCTTACCAGAATAGTCAACCAGATTCTCCCTACGAAGATAGCCTTCTAACCCCAAAAGAAAATGTCTTTGATCCATTTGCTCCTGCTCCTGACAAGTTTATGCTTGCTCCATTGCGCAGAAAATGTGCTGGAGAGTCAAAGACTACTGTTGTTAGGCAGTTGAACTTCAATTCCGGTGTAAATTTGTTTGGAGATGGTGGTCAGGAAGCCAATAGGGAGACCATCTTAGATGAAGAAAAGTTATTTGAGTTGGTTTATGGCACTCTCCTGGAAGCAGTTGTTTCAGAGAAGATCAAGGAATTAGCATGCGCTCAGGTTTCAGACCCCAATGGGTTCAGGACCCCTACTTCTGCACCACACCTTAGCGGGGTTGCTGACACCTGTCCAGGTGCTCCAGTGAAATCTTCAAATAAGTTTAGAGTTCTTCATAAGAATTTATGTAGGAAGCTTGAATTCTGACGACTGCACAATAATAAGGCTTTTTCCTGAGATTATAAAATTTAGATATTTGCCTGGAGTCGATGTAGATTATATAAAACTAACTTCCCTTTAGTGCATTAGATTAGATCCACCCTTGTATTTTGTAGTGAATTGACGACATTGTATCATTGTGTAAACAATTTACAAGATTTCTCAATGCCATTTTGGCAGAAGAATTTCGCTTTTTCGCTTTGCAAGTATACATTCTACCCGTGCATAATCCAGAAATAAGTTTGATATATCTTTTTGGTTGACTAGTAATACCTGCAGATGGTGGTGTTATCATTTAAATCTGAGTTACATTGTGTATTATTTTTTCGTGTTCAAGGCGTATCTTTTCTTTTTCAAGTAATGCTGTATTCAATTGTTTGATTATTGACGAATTCAAAAGAATAAACTCTAGGCTCACCGGCCTTTTCAGTTGATCCTGCCAAAAGAGATGAAAATTTGATGTTAATGAGTTTTAACGAACTTGGAACTGGTTTGATGAAAATGTTGAAGACAATATCCAAAAAAGACAATAATCTGGTGTATTTTTAAGGCAGGGTAGACAACACGCTTCACATTGCATAATAATCTGTGTATTTGTCAATTTCTCATGATGAGAATACATGTAATTCAGCATGTTTCTGTAGCAGTAAAGATTATGGGGGAGAAGATTCTAGAGCTCCAAGAGTACGGTAGCCAATCATGAATTCACGTGTTCAAGAGCCCAATTTAACAATAAATTGAGAGTCTTATATATCTACATGTTGGTTCTTGCTTTTGCCAATAGAACGAAGCATGATACTCTTATCAGAATTTTGTTCACACAGATGTTGGTGCCAAGACAGAAAAACACTAGTAGCTTTACACTTCTTTCATTTCTAGTCGTTATGACATCAAAGAGTCATTTTCAACTGAAAAAATTAATCTACTTCTCTTGAAACGATTAGAAAGAAAATTTCTGCTTCCCGACGGAAAGAAGTTGATGTTGGTAAACCAAAAATAGTCCAAGATAATTATAAAAAATCCGACAACAAGCAGATGCCAAGATCCATTATCGAGCTCGAGCAGGAAACCCAAGTATCCAATATTTGTATACATCCATTCAGAAGATTAGCTTGATTTCTTTATCTAAACTTCAGTATCCTAAACATGAAATGCTTAGCTAAAGATAGAAAGTAAACAATTCCCTTTGTGTTTTCAGTACAAAATTCTGATTCCAGATGGCCCTTCATAGAATAATTTAGCAGCCAATATGCAGTTACATTAATCACCAGTCTCTCTAAAGCATAAACTATGATCTACTGATATTGTTAGGTACTGTGCTTAAAGCATCTTCATCACTAACGGGCATATTTTGAACATGCTCAAGAAGTTGTGTGAGTTCTCTATGAACAAAATTAAAACGTTCCTTGGAGATGAATGATTCTGAAAATAAAGTTGCAGTAAGTGAATGAAAGGCTTGAGAACAATCATCGTTGCTGTTTTGAATGATTTGATCGTCTAAAGGAACCAAGGAACTCACCAGCTGCCATCTCAGTGGAAAATATTTTTCTGGAATTTGAAAGTAGTTCTTTACTACAAGTACTCGAAGGGAATGTCTGCATAATATTCCAGAATGTTCAAATTCTTTACAAGAACAGTGAACTAGCTCATCCTCAGGTATCCAGATTACAAGACTCTCTCCTTCAATTTTCTTGTAGTGCCTGAGAAGATATGAGCCATTAGCCATTTCCGATATTGAATACTGCATTGACAATACAATTTCATTCTGCAATGCACTGAAGGCATATGGCGTCAACACAGTCCGAGCATGTTCTTCCAGAGGGAGGCAAGTTTTAGTCGGCGCATACCGTAGCTCCTTCCTGTTCTGACTCTCAAAATTAGCAGCATTTCTCACCTGCAAGAGAATTCAGGGAGTTAAACCCAAAAGAATTTATCTTAGTGAAAGCTGAACAGTTTTGGAAGTCATGCAAAAGACCTGTTTGAAAAAGCACTGCAACGATGATTGTGCACTCAGAATATTTTTCAAAAGTACATCCACCAATTTGGAATACTCAGGAGTCATAGCGCGGGCTAGGAAGTAATTGCGGATGTAGCAAAATGGCCAACATGTTCGATAAGAGAAAAGCAGCTCTATGTGTTTATCTGAACCAACACCAAAGCGAGTAACAGTATGATTCCACTGTGCCTCAAAATCCTCCACATTCTCTTGATGGCACAACACATCAAATTCAGATTTGAAGTCTGAGTATTGCATGTCAAGCAGCATAGAGAACCAGCTGAACATTTTTGAGAGGATTTTCCATATGGAGATAATGTGTTTGGTATTTGGCATCTCAACTGATATAGCATCTCTAAGACCTGAATCAATGTCAGTCACAATTATCTGTGGCCTTCTTCCTCTCATAAATCTGACAAAAACCTGTTGAAAAGCAAAATCGCCATACGGATTATAAGTAAAAGAAAAATATACATACATAATGATCACGAGGCCAGTATATCAACACCTGTAAAGCCCAAGAAAAAGACCTGGATGTCTCATCTTTAAGCAAAGTGCATCCAAGAAAAACTGGTTTGCCATGATTGTCAATACCAACCCACAAACCGAGGATGATATTGTAAGTGATAGAGCGATATGAGGTGTCAAAAGTAACTACATCACCAAAGATAGAAAATGCCCGAATGGAGTCTCCATAAGTCCATGCAATGTTTTCAACTTTCCCGCATTCATCTGTAGTATAACTGAAAACAAATCCCTCATCCCTTTGTGCTGTCAACTTGCACGTCTCAAGAAGTTCCATAAGTTCATTTTCACGCTTCTCCGTAAGGATCACATCATTTTCTTGGACAGATTTCTTGCATGTTCTTATAAAATTTCTGACATCTTTCTCAATGAAAGGTAACCGACCAGGCTGAACGCCCTTTTCCAATTCCAGCACTTTCACAATCCGATTCACAGGAAACCCCGCCTTTGAGAGTAAAAGTATACGTTCTTGATCAGCCTCTTCAATTTTTCTATAAGCAGGAAGTAGACGGACTTTATCATCTTCCAATAATTCGTGGTTATGAACATTACTGAACTGCGATACAAACCACTGTGTCATACCATCAATAACCTCCTTAGTCAAGTACATTTTTGCATCACATCCACATCTTACAGATTTTCTATCTCGGGGATGCTCCACGTTGGCCTTCTTTCTTGGCTGATTAAACCCCGACCGGTAACAAACAAAATCTCTTCTATAAATTCCTAAATTTTGACTTTCCGTTGAACGTGCTTTCCTAATTGAAAAACCATTCTTCCTTGCAAAGTTGCTATAGTATTCAAAAGCTTCGTCGTCACTTTTGAATATCTGCCCAACATACGGCATAAAAACTTCTTGCAATGATGGAGTTGTTTCCCCCTTCATCAGTTGAGATTGGGCGGCACCCTCATCATCACTTTCGTACTTAATGTAGCACTTCCAATCCCCACAAGGGCATTGTTGGCGTCGAATCCAGATGTTGTTTAACGGCTTTGCACCCATTGCTTGGAGTAAAGAATCAACACTAAGCGCAAACCTCCAAGCAGGGGGAACAAGATTTCGAGTTTTGCGCCTCACCCAGACAAATAAAAAATAATCTTTTGTGAACTTCACGACTTAACCTTGATTGATTAATTTCTCAAAGTATTTGCTTCAATAATTCTATAATGTCAAATTTACATATTCCCAATTTCAGAGAAGATCACATGTGAGATAAAAACAAGAAATTATCCCTATTATTAATCTTGACCTGACCAATCAATTTCTGAATTGAAGTAAATTGAAAAATTACAGAACTCAAATTTGAGTTTAAAAAGGCAGTAGTTGAGAATAAATACCAGGAATTGGTAAAGCCTCAGGAATTTTCACATTTTGCTTGCTCCGTCTGGATCAGCCATATGCAAAATTCGTGAATTGATGACTGATTGTTGGTGTAAAGTCAACGTTCTGCAACTCCAAAGAAAAAGGAGAGGAGGAAGGATAT
Source organism: Nyctanthes arbor-tristis (assembly GCA_963692815.1). Lineage (NCBI taxonomy): Eukaryota > Viridiplantae > Streptophyta > Magnoliopsida > Lamiales > Oleaceae > Nyctanthes > Nyctanthes arbor-tristis. Next base: position 5,860 of record CAVNYN010226528.1, read on the forward strand.
GACAAGCTCGGGCTTTCGGCCACGAAAGGCATCCACGAGGCGACCGGCCACGGGTCGAATTTCGGGCTAAGAGCCCGTTTGACTATTATTGTTATTATTACAGAAATTCTAGGAAGACATGAAAAAGAGACATTAATTGGTGATATTCTTATGTGGTACATTAATATTAGATGATGAAAAAATAGTTATGTAATTATTACTCAATAAACGTGTAATGACACTTATTAATGCCTATTCTTCACGTCTCTCTAGAATTGCTATTATTATTATTATTATTATTATTAACACATAAACTATTATAAACTCTGAGGATCGTGACTCATAAGTGGTAATGTGGTCAGCACATTACTACCCTCCCTTTAAATCACATCAGAGACTGATAGTTTGATAATATACCATACCTATCATTTATGTAGTGTTATAATGACAGTAGACGTCTTGTATTAAACATTTCAAAGATAGTTAAAATTAATATAAACATTAGCAAAATACAATCTGAATAGTTGATTTAAGTCATCCAAAAGGACCAAAACCAACTGCTTCAACTGAAACCCACAATTGTATGCACGTAAAATAAAATGTGTGACTTATTATATATATAATCAATAATTTAAATTATTTTCAACTGAAACCCACTGCCCCACAGTTACCTTCAATTACGGTTCCACAATATAAGAAATAAACACATTATTATATTGAAAATCCGGCCGTGGAAGTTGAAGATTTTCGCACTTTGCTTCTGATTTTATTCGTACATCGTTAAACAAATGCTTACGTTGATTAAAGACGCAGCCCATAAAACCTAGAATTTCTGCAACTTGCTTAATTGGATTATTATATATACATTTTTAACGGAAAATAAATGAATAGCAATTAGTACAGTTAATTTGAAAATCATCTCTGCAGCACAAATAATTTACCAGACACTTATTGCACAAATAGAAAGAGACTTGGAAATGCCAAAATTGGCTTGCCTTTCATTTATGGGAGCCTAGCAACCAAAAATACATATTTACTTCTTCAATTCCAAGGCCTGCATTAACTTATCGTCGACTTGAGGAACAAATCCCGTCCATGACCACTTGACTTGCACAGTAGAACTGTGAATTTTATGAAGAACTCATTTTAGTTCATGCCCAGAAAAAGTCCAATACAATGCTCAGTTTCAATGCAATAGACCTTCAGTGGAACTTCTCAAGGCAACTGGGAGGAAATGGTTCTGAATGCAGAAGCCGCTGCAACCCCAACTCTCCTGAGAATAACTGTTTGCCACTTCAGCAGCCATTGTATAGTCTTCAAGCTTGAACGATACCATCTCTACCTCAAGCTATTTTTGCCTGTTTCGATTTCAGGCCATTTTCATCTCTGGGTGATTGGTGAGCAAATGGAAATTCTACTAGAATAATGAAAGATGATTTTTCCGCCTCTCTAAGATATTGTACATTCCCATTCATGATCTTCACTAGTTTCTGGCTGATATGCAGGCCAAGACCTTCTCTTGAGACACCATTGTTATGGTAGAACATTTCTTGAACTAACTCTTCCGGGATCCCTGGGGCCGGATGAGTTATCCTGTCATAACAGATCATATAATGTGAATAATAACTCATTCATGATCCAACACATCATGGCATATCCAGCGACAGAGATGAAACTAAAACTGTTATTGTATCCAGAGACTTATTGCCATGACTCAAAAATATTATTACCGATGATTACAAACAATGTATGACTTTAGGAAAACATAATGAGAAGCAAGAACCCGTCTTTGTAAAGTTAAGATCCTGAGAGCACCCAGTAGCAAATATGTTATGATATATACAAGCACATATATTTATTCATGAGACAAAGCAAAAAATACTGCAAACACACCCCTAATACAACAATAATATCATGTGATTCAGGCCTTCTATTTTTCTTGATCAAGTACCATGTACTTTAAACCAACTTTGTGGTTGCATATGGCATTAAAATGCTAAAAAATTCTTGTTCCCAGACACGGGGTGAAGGGATATTAAACCCACATCTGATCCCTCAGAACCTAGTTCTTTTATTGGCATCTTATCTCCAAAGCGTCCTATCAGATTAGTCAAATACTAGATTGAAATTTAAAACAAGAATGAACACACACACACACACACACAAAACTTGCTAACAACTGTGAAATAAGATTACCGAAATTCAGTATGGAGAACATGTGTCAGTGTCCCAATATACTCCTTTCTCAGAATCAATCTGAACTCAATTGACGAACCTTCAAAAGAAGTGAAAACTATAGCAGTTGCCAAGAAGTCTGAAAGGACTTGCTGGAGCCTCAAAATGTCACCATACAAGTACATGGATGATACTTCAGCAGGTAAATCATATCTAACTTGAACCCGGCGCTCCTGGCTCAAAATCATAACTTGATTCATGACTGCTTCTAAAGCTTCCCCAAGATTAAATTCATCAGACTTCAATTCGACATAGCTGAAAAAGAAAATTGTACAAGGATAAAGACCAGTCCAAAAGCATCTGGAAGTTGTTAAGATAGTTATCTCTACTATCCAATGAAGCTTGCATACGGATGCAAATCAATACTTCAGAAACAATTGCCTACCCAAACTAATCCAATTAGATTCCTATACAATTATGAATTTATGATAATGAATGAACAGAAATAGTCAAGCGCTTAAAAGTCACTGCTAAAAATCTATAGATTCTGCATCATTTTATCTTTACAATGGGATGGCTAAGAAAACAACTGTTGAGGCAATCCCGCTCACAATGTGGCATATAATGAATAGAAACAAACACCCGCGAGCAGAGGAGACATCTTCTGAGTGAGTCATAACCCTAGTTCTTGCTCCATTTCAGTTTTCCCCTTCAAGAAGGTTCTTGTTTTGCTTTCGATATGGACAAAATCCACACCTTCACTAAATGTTGGGTGGAGAAGGTGAGAATAGGAGGCGGTAGGTGTACCGAGTTTTGAGAATTTTGGAAACCTAGGACTTCATGTTCCTAAACTAGCACGTTATTGTTGCTGCACAGAAACACATCTGCCAGTGATAACACAATTTTCAAAAGTTTTAGCAACACTACTTATTTCAGACACCTTAAAGCAATGGTACTTCTGGGATCTCAGGAATAGAAAATTTCATTCATTTTACCTAAATACTCGGAGACACTGACCAGAGAAGTGTCGGTATAAAATATAGAGAAAAGTTCATGAATTCTTTCGATACCTGTCTAGGTCTCAACATTTTCCTTAAGACATCATGACTTTGAGCCCCTTTTGTCATCTTACCTTTCTACTATGACATATTAGCATGTCTTTAATGAATTTATCAATTTCATTGTTTCCAGAAATTCAATGACCTGAGACAAGCTAAATGTAGCCCGAGGAAAAGTATAATTGGATGAGTTCCTTGTTAAGTAACAAGCGCTCAATTAAGAAAGGAAATGCCCTCAAGAAATGTTTTCTTTGATATAGACATGCAAGCAAATAGAGGAAAAAAACCTATATGCCTGATTTCAGTAGTAAAAATGTTTGTTAATGATAGGCAGCCAGATGCAAAAAAATAAAAATAAAATAAAATGCTAATTCATTCAACAAATTTATTAAGCCAGCAGATCAAACCTTCCCACAATACTCTCAATATCAGTGTCATCAATGATCTTGGCTAATTGTTCTTGACACAATGCACCTGTCTTCAGCAGCTGTATTTGTTCTTTACTTAAGTCGGAAGATTTCATTAAATTCTGCAAACACATCATTCCATTTAAGGGGTTTCTAATTTCACCACGGATATAAGACAATTTTGTTTGGGTATTTGCTGCAGATTGTTCAGATATCCTTTGCACTTGCATAGCATATTGAAGTTCAGGGCTAGCGACATGCAAAAAGCACAAGACCCCAGTGATTCTGCCCACTGAATCTGTCCTTTTGTTTGCAGAAATTAATGCTTCTACATATTTACCTTGATGATCAAAGAAGCCAAATACCAACTTATTAGCATCCTGGCCTGCAATTACAGCATTGAGTAATATTTTGAGTTTTGTTAACGTGTCCTGATCTTTGACCCGGCAGCCAAAATTATGAACAGTAAAGACCTCGCCGAGAAGCATTTGGTCAATAGCACGTTCCCTCTTCAGACCAGACAATTTCTGCATTGCATGGTTCCACTCTACACAACGTCCATGCTCATCCATCATAAAAATAGGAGGAATTAGCGCACAAGGACTTCGAACAATTGCAACATAATCACCTTGGACTTGATTGTATTTGTCCAACATCATCTTTTGCCCGGTTATATCTTGGCCAACAAAGCAAACTCCAACTATATTTTCTTTCATATCTCTACTACAACATGCATTAGCAACCAAGATGACAGGACCATTCTGTTCCTGCTGCCCAAAAGTTTTGAGTTTGATTTCAATATTTTTCTCTTCTATGCCTGCAGTGATAATCTCAGATATGAATACAACTTAGCATGAAAATATTTGAATATAAAAGGAAGATGATGTTTCAGTACTGGCAAGTAATAGAGGAGGGATAGTTATTGCTAACAGGAGAAATTAAGTTTAACATTTAGAAGATTTCAGAAAGCCCGATCTGCCAAAAAGCAAACCTGGCAGCTCAGTTTCATCAGATTGGACAGGCAATGTCCAAGATCTTCCTTTTCCAAAAGCAAAAAATGAAAAAAGACTTCTGGGTGCACATAAGCCGAAAATCTATTGTTACAAAGAATTAGTTCAAATCAACTAACAGAGTCAAGTAAAGCTATCGTATACTTCATGTTTAAAAGTAAAGCGATGAAATGAACCAGTCTTACAGTCATAGGCTTATGCTCTCTTCTTCTGCAAAACAGGGTTTACATATCATGAGACCTCTGTACTTGTGACCATCTTCGTCCACCAAAAGTCGCCGCTCCAAGAATCCACTTTTAAATGTGTGGTTTTCACATCCCACCACACGCACCCCAACTCCCACATATTTGGTGAGACCCATAAACAATTCTCCACCACTCATTTCCACTCATTCTATTTTTACCTAAAACTCAAAACACAACTACCATGGGCATAAATTGTGAAACTATTATGTCACAAACTCAATGGTTTTATCACAGACTTTCAGCCTGTCTCTTTGAATCGAAGATTAAGGTTCTGACAACAGGTAATTTTCATATATATAGAGAAATGTGAACATAGTTAAATAACCTAAATGTGGTTTGGACAGCAATGTAAAAATTCCCATAGAAAAGCAAGTATCAGAAGTAGAAAATTATCAAGAAAGAACACCACCTTGCAGGGCCAGAGAGAGCACATTCTTCACTGCATCAACTGTATCATCAACCACCAGATCAATAAAGGGCCTACCTAGAGCTGTCTGTAAATTCAGCCCCGTCAGTTCAGCAACTTTTGTATTCCATCCATTGATATCGCCAGAGGTATCAACAGCCAAAATAGGTATTGATGCTGTTTCAATTAAACGAACCATTTCATTAGTCAGAATTCGTAGTTCATCCACCCTTTGAATACTGGTATCAACTGCTGGAACACTAACAATCATCTCGGCATGATCCATGTTGTCATCTTGCAATGATCCTCTCAATATAAGCTGCAACGAATGAATTGCATCCATTTCCACATCTTCCCATTGTAGGCTCCGCCTCTTTACCACCTCAAGGAAAGCTTTAAATGATGATCTGGGGTGCATTTTTCTTCCTTCATCTTTGTCGTCTGGATCATGTTTTGCACCTCCCCACTTTATTTCTTTAGCCGTATGGGAACGAAACCAAAAGAGGAAATCTCGAGAAGTAATCCTCACGGCAGCCATTCCACAAACTGTATCACCAAGAGCAGAAGCACCCGGGTAACCAGCTTCCACAAGGCTGTCAGTACTTAAACCAGTACTACTGCCATGATACTCTAAAAGCCATGAGGCCATATCTCTAATCTGCACCTCTGAAGGAGTGACCCCAAGCATCCAGCATTTATTCTGGTAGTATAGCACAGCTCCATCACACTTAACAAGGTCCATCACATTAGGTGACTGGGTAACGATGCCCACTGGGGCATCTCTTAGCAGCATATCACAAAGCACAGTTTGAGTTTGCAAAATATGTTTCTCCTTCAGTTGAGCTGCCAACTCCACCTCCTTATTAATTTGAACACCAAAAACTTGAACCAGGAACTCGCATGCATACCTTAAGGGGAAAGGGACAAACCTGGGGATTGTATGGTGGCAAACTACCAAACCCCACAACTTTCTTCCTTTTTGCTGATTGTCATCCATCTCATCAGCCTCCTCATTGATCATCACAGACATCACAAGGGATGCAATAGAACCCATATTTGCCATATACTGCGCATGACACCCATGAGGAGATCTTAACGTGGACCCAGAAAGACTCAGTGGTTGAGCCAAGCCTGGGTTTTGAATTACTTTAACAGGCTGGGCCAGACAATCACATATCATCCTAACCTTATTTTTCATGAAAAGAAATCTTGAAGCTTGTGGTATATCGGTTGCAGGGTAATGCAATCCAAGATAAGGTTCTAGGTCAAGATTGCGGCACTCAGCAACAACTTCCCCATGCTCATCCTCATGAAATTTATAAATCATCACCCGTTCGTAGCCAGTTAAATCCTTCACTTCCTTAACCAACACATCACACAACAGTGATATATCTCCACTTGGAAGAGATTGTATTCTAGAAATAGCTTTGGCTGCAAGCTTATATGATTTTAATGCACCAGCAGCTGTCACTGGTACGTCGGATGGATTCACCGGTTCCAGGTCTATAACTAATCCAACATCAATTCGATGTAAAATAGCATAAAAGGGCTTCCCCGAGTTTCTACAATTGACCAAAATTGGATTAAGCAAATTGACTTCCCCAAAATTGGCTGCTTTTTGCAGTGCAGTAGCACTAGAAGGTCGGAAAAGAGTTCGCACATCAGTGCCAAAGCTTAAAGCTTCCTTATATTCCATGCTTGGAACTGCGTGTGGTGCTAAGTCTAACATTTCAGGTGCATTCTCGCTGTATGCAAGGACCCTGAAATTTTCTTCATCAACAGCAATCAAGCAACCAAATGGCTGGACAAGGCTCCCCCTTTGCATCTTCTGCAGATAAGCAGACACAGTGGAAGAAGGAACATTGCTAGTTAAAGATGATGCATTTACAGAAGTTGAGTAATCAAACTGTTGTTTCGACTCTTCAAACTCTACATGAAGCTTCGCATCAATCGGGGTCTGGGAGACCACATGGGCATCGCGCCTTGATCTAACAGAACTGCTTCTAGAACAGTTCGTCTTGTTTGTAGTCGATCTCGATGACATATCTCTTGAACCTTCTTTCTTCTCCAGTTTGCAGTAACCCAACTACTTGTCACTTTTGTTACTCCAATGGAGTGACTACTCTACCCAAAGCAACATCAACCTTAGAAAAGGCAAATGATCCAATAATAATATAATCTTAAAACCAGGCTGCAGTCCTCTCCTTTTAGAAAACGGAATTCTGGTGCTTATACGCGAAAGGTTCCATCTTTTCTGAAACTCAATTCAAGAAACCAGCAACAAAAGAAAAGGGACAGCCAAAAAAATGGATTCTTCAAGCAGAAATTAACCTGGGCGGAGCCACCTGGGGTTCAGTGGGGGCAGTTCGGTCGTGAGGCAACCACAAGAATTCAAGGTATTGACAGAAAATCCTGGTGAACAAGGAAGACAGGCATAAAGAAAGAAAGAAAGAAAAGGAAATCCAATTCCTAGGAACTAGAAGAAGAAAATGGCGGTGAAGGTGGACTGAATCTTATAATAATTGGATTAGGACACAAATTAAAAAATAAAAAAATAATAATAAAAACACTTGTTTGGTAATGAAGAACAGAAGAAGACGAATTACCGTGGAAATCAGTGCCAATTGATGTGTTGAGGGTGAGTGATGCCAAGTCTCCCCTCTCCCTAAACCCAACAGGAATTGGGTATGAAAGTAAAATGATATCAAAACGTTGAGGATTCATCAATCGTTCCTACACCCCTCTTTTCTCCTTTCCTTTTTCCCTCCTGTATTCCCAACAAAAATAATCTAAAGCTCATACTTAGAAATTTCCCTTGTTCGTTTCTCATTTTCCCTTAAATATCACTTATTTGATATTTAATTTGACAATTGTTCAATTACAACTGCATATCTTAAACTTCTTTATATTTTCAATACACACTCCTCTCATTATTATAATTTCCCTAAATTTAGACAAATAATGAGAATCAAACAAGCTTCTAATACTAGTATACGACTATACACTAAAATACCAAGGAGAAGGAAGAAGATTATAATGAAGGAGTTGTATCTATATGAGAGAAACTTTTAGAGTGATTAAACGGTAAGAGTGTTCTTAGTATCTTCAATGGGGGGTGAATTGTTGAAGTGATATGGAGGATAGAGATAGAGAGAAGATGATTATTTTAAGTAAATAAGAATAAAAAAATATGTAGAAAAAAAGGAGAAAAATGAAAAAGATAAGAGATAGAGATAAATTTAAAAATAATAATAAAATAGTAGTGAAGAAAGTAGAGGTAAAGGCGTATTTGTAGACTTTGTATGGGGGACTCGAAGAAGAAAAAGTGAAGAAAAATAATGCAAATGAGAAAAAAATAATTAAAAGAAAATGAAAATAGATAAACTTACAAGACTCACTCATCTCTCTCTCTCTCTCTTAAAATGGACTTAGTCCATAAAAACAAGCATTAGAGATGCTCAAGAGTGACGTGGTTATATGCATTCAAATAAGCCACACGTCGTGCATATATACAACCACATCACATATATAGGTGTCATAAACACACCATCCTTACACATCTTCGCATAAAATACAGCACCTCCATCACAATGTAAATTTACCTAAAAATATATTTGAAAATGTAACTTTGCAAGTAAACCAACAGTGATCATCCAAAATATTTCAAGATGTTGTTCATTTTTTTTTTTCCAAAAAAACCAACTAATAATGAAAAATTAAGATGACAATGTGAAATCAACCAAAATTTTTAAAACGATAGAAATGTTCTAATGTATGATGGAGAATATTAAATCGTTTTTTTATCAAGAAATTAATGGAATCTACTCTTTTTTAGCAGATAGAACTAAGAATGGCAATGGGACGGGTATTACTCGATACTCGAGAGTACCAGCCCCATTCCCGTTAAGTATCGGGGTAGGTACGGGGCGAAATTTTTCGCCTCGAAATCTTATTGGGGAGGGGACGGGTTTTGGCCGGCCAGGCCTGGCCCAGCCTCTCTTTTTTTTTTGAAAAAATATTTTGTTCTCTATTAAATTTCTAATCTAGATGCCAAAGATGAAACTGACATGATACTTAGAATGACATTTCATATAGTTTTAATTCCACTTTTTCTATATTTTTTTAGTTATTTCTTAATTGGGCGGATAACGGGTATTTTTTTTGTACTCACCCCGAATCACCCCCGCCCCTACCCGATTGAATCGGGTACGGGGCGGGGGATTTCTTAACGGTACAGGGACGGGGAAAGGCATATCCGCTCCGAACCAGCCCCATTGCTATTCCTAGATAGAACCCATATGCTCTAGTATGAAAATGATCTACCGCACAGATGTATGGCGACATTGTTTGTCATATGCGTGTCATCTGGCATGCCACATCATGTCACGTCTTGAAGTGCATGTCATTATGTCTTGAATTGACGTGCTAAACGACGCTCATCTAACGTGTCATATAAGTATATGATAGTATGATGCAGTTAGACATTTGACGATAAATCATAACCGTGCTATAGCATCCAAAAAGGATTATAGTATTCCATCTTTTTTATCCTCATTTCACAAAACCAGCTGCAAATAAAACAAATTAAAGCAAAAAGAAGAGCAAAAAAAAAGGGATTCCTCAACAAAATATTCCAAAACGATAAAGGTAAAAGGGAGAACAAGATTCAACTTTTTTGGATTTTAAGAATATTGAGAATCAATCAATGAAAAACTCATTAACTAGATTTCTATCTAGCAATATTAATTTCATAAACAAACAATGGGTATATCCATCTGAATACTATTTTAAACTGAAATTAGGCTTCAAGCGAATAAAATACCATGAATAGTCACTATGGAGAGTAAATGGGGGCCTTATATACTACACGAGACGGGGTCTTTGGGCAACTCCAATTCGGACATCATTGTCTATGACCTTGCAAGAAACTAATGTCTATGATCAATAAATACCAATCACTAGCTCTCTTTTTTTTTTTCTTCCCTCTACATTACTCTTGAAACAATAAATGTTTATTTGGATCTTATTTGATATTTTGTTGTGGTAACTTGTGTAGTATTCTGGATTTTTCAATTTTTTAAAATTTTTTATTCTCTTCTACTTTATCCATTTTTCTAACCCTATCAATTTAATAACTAATCTATAAATTAATATTAATATATTAATTAATCTATTTAAGTCTCGTTATCTTTTATACCGCGATTTTTCCGCTTTTTTTACTTTGTAAATTTTGCGATAACTGTTCCTTTTCTTTTTAACAAAAATTTTTGTAAAGGAACTCAGAGAAGACTTAAACATGTGACCATTGAGTTTACAACTAAATCTTAACCATTTTGCCCTATTTATTTTGTTTGTTAATTTTTTTTACTAATAAATTAAAATACAAAATCTGAAATGTCAATTCTAAAACAAACCCTAATCCATTATAATTCGTTAATTCATCATCTCTACCGTGTGTCTTGATGAGTTTAATATTATTTGAAATTTTTAATACATTTTACATTTTTTGTTTGAACTTGTAGTTTTATTATATATTTTTAAAATGAGGTAGGTAACAGGTATTTTTTCATTATTGTATATGTGTACGAAGGATTTTGTATAAGAATGTATGTTGTCTTTTTAATGATCTTGAACTTTATGGTTACTAAGTCCATTGAACTTATTGATTATTGATTCAATTAATGTATACTTGTATTTTTATACTTTCGACAGGGATGTAAATATTACATATTTATGTTTAACTATCTAATAATATATTTTAATAAGTTTTTCTATCCGTGCAACGGACGAGTGATTTAACTAGTAGATAGTTACTGTCATCTAATTGCTTAAATTATAGATAAATATGAGTATCTAATTATTCAATTGATGGATAAACCTCCACGTACTTGAAATTTATTGTTTACAATTAATATAATTAAAGATTTATATCGTTAAAATGTAAATTAATTAAAAATTATAATTGTAATTTTTTCTTTATATATGAATATTAAGATATATATATATATGAGTATTAATAATTATTATGACTACTTTTCCTAAAAGAAAAGATATAACAACTTTTATTTATTATTAATTAACTTATATCATATTCATGTTATCTGACTCTATTGATTTCGAATAGAAGAATATTTGTAGAGTATAAGACACCTTCCAACTAACAATTATTTCATACCATGTTATTTGTCTAAATTAGTGTCAAAAAATGAAATGATATTTATTTACTTTAATGATAACAGTGTAAAGAATATTTATTCTTTGTTGAGTAACGTGACCTTATAAAATTTCAAGATCAAGAAAGAAAAAAAATTACTTCCTCATTTCCAATAAGATATTCGTCTTTTCCCTTTTCATCCATCCCAAATTATATTCACATTTCCTAAATTAATTTTTTAGTTTTATAATATACTTTCATTTATTATGCATAGTTATAAACAACAAAGAGCAGTTAAAATGAAATATTAAATAAATCAGATAGTGTGTTAGAAAATATATTGTTAAGTTGTATATTTCCAATAACATTAAATGATATTTTCTTAATCTATGTGAAAAATAAAGGAGAATAACTTTATGGGATAGAGGGAGTATAAAATTTCATATTATTTATTTATTAAATAATTTGACGTGTATGTTTTCTGTACAACACACGGGGTGAAAATCTAGTCTTAGTAACCAGACTGAAGTAAAATGATAACCCGTTTTCTTATTAGTTGGAGGTTTATAAGATACTTAGATTGATTCATCCTACATCCCTCAAACATATTCGGTGGGGATACCAGGTCATGCAAATGATTTTAACAACCACAAGTTTGAAAGCATGCATTGTAGTTTGTCAATTATTCTATTTTTGGTTTTGGGTTGGGGGGATCGAATGGGGACCGAGGATTCCACAGGAAAACAGACAAATAGAAATTCAAGAATTAGGAGAATCAAAAGTTCAGTGAGAATTCCCCCTCACCCCCCCAAAAAAAATGGTTAAATGAGAATTTAAAGTAGCCTTCAGTAAGTCTAGTCACCGTTTACAAAGACCCAGAAAAAATGCGGTTCAATGTAAATTTGTGTAAGCAAATCAGACTAGAGACAAACACATTGAAAATCTCGGTTAATTTTAATTGAACTATCTATATCTATACAATACAATATATAAAAGAGAATATAAGGGAGAAATATTTTTGAACAATTTTATCCCTACAAATTTGTTCTAATTTCTCACTCGTTCTTGCTCATTAATTATTAATATATTAGTTGATTGAATTGAATGAAATTAGTTAAATTAAAAATGTAAACCTTCATTAGTTAAATTAAAACTGTAAACCTTTTAATTATGACATCAATACTTATATTACATTTTTGCCCTAATAATTTCTTCAGCATTACATTATTTACCACATTGATAAAATTAATGTTATAATATATATGCTTATGATTTCCGCTACTATGGTTACAAATTATTATTTAAATTAGATCATGTTAAATTTTTAGATTGATTTCTAATACATTAACTTTCCAATTTCTATCTAATAGTTTAGAAATTAATATATATATATATATATATATATAACTTGGTACAAAAAAAAAATTAGTATTTCCTAAAGTATATAAGTTAGTTGTTTTAAAAAGTAAAATTGAGTCAATGAGGCCTTAGTCTATTTGGTTAAGGGGCTAAGGTTGAGACCCTGGGGCATAGAGGTCCCAAGTTTGATTTCCCCATGTGGGGGTTTATCTATATTTTATATGTAGTTTGTATTCTCATGTATATGAGTTTGATTTTTATTGTTGATTTATGTGCCTATATGTCAGAAAGATATATATTTATATGCACTTGTACCACTATGATGTAGATTGTAGTTGTACTTCAAAAAAAAAAAAGTAAAATCAAAATCACCATGCTTGTTTAAAGAATAGATAGAAGATGGTTGATGTCACGTAATTTTTTTTTGAGCAAATTAAAGATTCTACCCTTTTTTTATAGTTATATCATTTTTACATCCCTTTCATAAAATAATTGCAATTATACACCTTTGCATTGTTTTTATACCATTCATCATATTATTTTAATAAATTATTTTATTTTATTTTACCATTTTATTATTTTAATAAATCATTTTAATTAATTTTAATATTGTTTTATTTATACCATAAATTATATACATGTGTGTATATAAATATCTCTATATATATTCATATAGAAAAACCCTATATTTAATGCAAACAATGCAACACAACCGCTGCCCCCACCACCCCCCACCGCCCACCGCGGCTGAACGCAAACACCCTACCATCGCTGCGTGCCCAACCACCACGACTTGCCTCTACCACCACAACATGTCCACCACGATTGCCCACCACATACCACAACTACCTACCACATGACGACTGCCCACCATACCACTGCTGCGTCACCCCACCACCACGCTGTTGCCGCGACTATTGGCAGTAGTCGCTGGCAGCAGAGGGTGAAACTGCTGTGAGAGCAGCAGCGGTTGCAACTGCTGCGGCGTCGCCGTCGGAACAGGTCCGGCGGCTAGATCTAGGTTTTTATTTAATTTATTTTCTAAATTTTCACAACCCTAGTTTTTTTCCCACAACTTTAATTGGTTTTTTTTATCTTTTCTTTTTTTTTTCTTTTTTTTATCTTTTTGTTACCATATATCGGGTTGTTACTATCTTCTTATTGAGTTCTTTTTTGTTTATTTCCACATGTTACCACGTATATGGGTTGTTACCATGTCCATGTATTAGTTTTTCCCCCTATGTTACCGTTCTTGTTTTGTTATTGTCCTCTTTTTTATCATTTTGTTACCAACGGGTCAGATTTGTTACCGTCTCATTATAATGAATTTTTTTATTATCATTTTTCGTGTTTGTACCATGTTGTGAGTACGATTTTTTTTAAACAGTGGTAACGTTGCACTCCGATAATTTGCATGGTTTATATTGTTAAAATTAAATTTTCCTTTGATTTTTGGTAACATTATTTTTTAAATGGTATTTTTTTCTTTTTTTTGTTTTGTTTTGTTTTGTTTTTTTTTAAACTATGTAGTGCCATCGGCCACCGCCGTGGGGTTGCCAATGGTGGTTGAAAGTGGTGGTGGTAATAGTGAGAATGGTGATGACAAATTATAATAATTATTATTATTCATAATAATTATTGTTATTCATAATAATAAATTAATACTTAATAACGTTAAAATTAATGAAAAGTTGAAATTTAATTAAAATTGGGTTGGAGTAGTTTTGAAATAGAAAATAGCATTTTGGCAATTATTTTTGATCTAAGAGTATTTTTAAAATACTATTAAAAAGAGTATTTTTTATGTAAAGATCACTTCTTTTTTACTGTAAACAATTCCAAATTAAACTGCTCGAGCTGTCCACGAGATAAGCCAACTTGGAGCAGCTAACATTAACTTTAGCACTGGACCGAGCCTTTAGAAATGGCACAGCCCAAGCCAGCCTAACTAGCTAGCTAGCAGGGCCAGCTAGTTATCGCAGAACAAATGCGGCCCGTTACTAGGACCATATCTGGCCTTAAACGCGGTAGAAGCAGCGCAGGTTTTTTTCTTTTCCTTTCTTTCTTTTCTTTTCTTTGCTTTCCATTTTTTTTTCACCCTTAATTACAAGGGTTTTCCCCCTAAATGCAAGGGGGATAGCCAATAGGGGAAGGGTGGAGTCGGCCGGGTCAAGTCCAGGACCTCCAACCCAAAAACGTGAGTATCTAATAACTGTAACAATTATTTAAACCGCAAAAGGCAACCGATTATTGTCTAGTTTATATTTTTTTAATCTATTTTTAAAAGAGAATGTTTTGTATTTTAGATACAATCTTTAAACCTATAGGATAAAATAAAATCTTTTAGAGAAACTTCAAGCAATTGTTGAGTAAAGACTTTCAACTTGCTAGCCGATTCTACTCAACTCATTTACGTGCAAAGGGAAAACCTTTGATGACCAAAAGACCCCTAAATGATTTCGAATAGAATCAATTTCAGACTTTTAAGGTTAGCATATTACTTTCAAATGGAATTCAATCAAATTGATGGTGTTACTTTTCACACGTCTTTTAGGGCTCACGTGATTATATCAATTGCTACAATTCATTAAAAAATAAATAAACAAAAATTTTCTAACACGTATAACTAAATTGTTCAAAAAAATATATTTCCAAATAAGAACTAACAAAGTTGAATACTAATTAAATGAAGAGTATATTAGGAAAAATGTTCACAAATTCTACTTTTCTAAGAATATTAATTGGATTTTCTTAAATTATGTGAACAATAATAATATGGGACTATTTTTTACCTAGCGGAGGGGGCATTATTTATGCTTTAGAAAAATTTGTTGTTATTCTTTTTTTTTTTTATTTACAAATTTTTTTATTGGAAACTAATGAAAACATGGTTAAGTTTTTTATTTTTGTACTTTATTTCTTGGAAACTAAATGAACATACAAGTTATTAATTATTTCCCAACCAATTTATATTTAACTTAATTGTATTTAATTGGTTCTGAAAATAACTTTTAACGATGCATGTAAAATATAAGTTAGCATATTAATTAAATATGTCCTAAACCAGGTTGTAGTTTATTAGTTATTTTTTAGTTAGGAAAATAAGTTGGCATATTATTATTTCTTTATTATTCTTTTAAATTTGTGGTTTTAAAAAAAAAGAAAAGAAAAGAAAGGAAGCTCCTAAATGTTAAATAAATTTATCAAGCAACATTAACGATTGACTGCTTTGTAGACTTTTCTCTATATATTTTTTATTTTCTTAAAAACTATAATTATTTGTGTTTAGGATCTAAATAATGATTTATTTTGCTAATTCAGGAAAAAATTTATTTTAATTGGAAACTAATGACATTACATTTTTTCCCTTTAGTGAAAAAACATGTCTTTATTTTTTTATTTATTTTTTACGTACAGATAATAATAAAAATTTGACTAATTTTCAAATTTTTAGTGTTAAAAAAAAGATTAACTATGAATTCATAAACATTAAATAACTTTATTAAATAATATAAAGGATTGGCTACTTTTGTGCTTTATTATAGGCTTTTCATTTTTCTACTCATTTTTTAAGATTATAATTGTTTATCTTTAGAAAAAACTATAATTAATTTAAAAATAATAATTATTTAGTTTGCTACTTTAAAAATTTTTCAATTGAAAACTAATGACATTATGTTTTTTATTATTCCGTAAAAATGTGTCTTTATTTGTTTGTATATTTATTTTTTTTGCGTGCGCAAAATAAAAAAAATTTGACTAATTGTACCATAATATGTTACGCTATATTTGCTTTGGTTCATATTTTAATAATTTGAATGATATTCATAGTTGTAAAATAAATTTTTGTATATTATGATTTTCACGTGTCGCCCAAGTCATTTAAAAAATATATGATGATTTATGTATGATAGAAGTTGAATAATGTACTTTGTTGTAAGATATATTAGTATAACACCAGTGCGTTGCACGGGTAGAACAAACAATGCAAACTTAACTATTCAAAAGCATTTTGATTAGATGCAAAATACTTAAATCTTTGTTAAAAATTTAAAGACATAAACATTGAAAACTTAAAACAATCGTATCACCATTATAGTTATTGATAAGAACATAATATATTCACTATGTGTACAATGCATGATCATATCACTATTCTTTTATATAAGAGCTAGAAAGGATTCCCCATAATTGAATAATTTCCATTATTATCCTTAACAGGAAAGTGATTGATCATATAAATAAACTGACCCTTTGTAATTGCTTAAATTATGTCACTGTATGAGCTAGTATTAGGTTAATCATTATATAATGTTGGCTGGTTACCATTGCAATTGAACAAAACTTAATTTGTAAACATATAATATGAATATGGAACATCTACAATTTCAATAGCCACATAGAATTCAACAAAAAAACACAATCGACATAGAAATAAATAGATGAAGCATTATTACAAAAATAAGAGTAAGGAAGTAATTAAATCGATATAGAAAGTTATATAAATTGTTTTTTAAATAATGACAGAAGGAATAGAAACTGAAAATTAGCGATTTAGGATATAAATAATAATGACTCAATAATAAAATAGCAAAACCAGTTTTAGGGGCAAAAAAAAGAAAACAAATATTAAATATGACATCACTAAATAAATCTAATTGATCCATGTTTAGGGGGAAAAAGGGTAGAAGACTACATTTGATTTAGATAATAATAGAAATCTAATTGATCTACGTTTAGGTGGGAAAAAGGATAGAAGACTACATTTAATTTAGATAATTAATAATAGAAATAATGACCCAATAATAAAATAGCAAAACCGGTTTTAGAAAAAAAAAAAGAAAACAAATAGTAAATATGATATCAGCAAAGAAATCTAATTGATCTACGTTTAGCTGGGAAAAAGGGTATAAGACTACCTTTGATTTAGATAATATTAGAATAATTAAAACCCCCACTCCTGTGCTAAAAAAAAAAAAACCCAAAAACAATGAATGTTTTTCATTGATAGCTTTTAAACTTTCCAATACCAGACTATGCAGATGAATTAAACCTATCTAGCTGAATAGGCTCACTATCATGAATCATAGTATAGCCATCTTCAGTTCATTTCTTTCTCAACTCCAATACAATGACAGAATTTGACACCTTATTCCACAAATTTAGACCCCAGATTCAAATTTGAAGCCCTACTCCACAAATTTGCATCCTCAATCGCAACAAACACGAATGGCAGAATTAACAACTTATAGAAAACGAAAAAAATTGAAACTGAGCTCATGAAATCAGGGAAAAGAGTGACGGAGATTAGGAGACACCTTCAAACGGGGCGTGTGCATAGATGCATATCCTTCAGCCACTGGTGTGTCGCTGCAAGATCATCCTCTGTCGCACCAGCAATAACAACGACGGACAAAGAAGTAAAAAGGAGCAGGGGCGGCGAAATGGACGGATAAGCAAACATGAGCAACAACCACCGAAGATCCAGTTGCTCTGAGCTCAACCGCCGCTGGACCATTTGTTGTCGCACCAGAGGCACCGCCGTATCATCTGTTGTAGGCCCAGGGGCGGCGGTGCCGGGTCTGCTTGAGCGTTCCAGTAGCAATCGCAAATTAGGTTTTCAAAGTAAAGAGGAAGGGAAAATGTCTTCAAAGTGTGCTTCTGATTGAAAATGTCTTCAGAGTGAAAATGTTAAGAAATTAGGCTTACAAAAACACGCTTTAGGGAAGGGTGGGGGAAAAAGCTGATGTCATCATGACATCAGCGATTTAGGCGGGAAACCGCTGTTAGACTACTCTTGATTTAAGATTATAATATAGATACAGATATTAGGATAACACCCGTGCGATACACGTGTAGAAAAAATTTTGAAATTTTATTATGTGAAAGTTTTTTAATAGATTTACAGTCGTTGAACATATTTTAAAAATATAAAAACACAATGTATATACTAATCGAGGAAATAACATCAATAGTAGTACCAATCTAATATTTATATACTTACATTGAAAAGACAATCCATATTTATTCTATAATTCATTATGATAATCAACGTTCCATATGCAATCTTCTTTTTTCTTGTATATATAACTTAGTGGAAGAGGTATGTTTTCAATATTCAGTGTATTCATAGCCGCAAATTCAACTAATTATCTATAAAATAATGGGTATTAAGATATCAAAGCATATTTATGTGGGAGTAAAATTTGATTCCACGAACAATAAATTTATACTTTCTCATAATTGTATGATTTTGTGTCAAAATAAAATGTATTTAGATAATATGTAAAAAATTCACAGCATGATATGAATATGATTATCTCATTTAATAGAGGAACATTATTAAAGTAAATTAAATACTCGAAAAAGCAAGAAAGTTCAATTAATTGTTTTTTTCATGTCAATTATTTAGTCCCATTTTTTTAGAATGTACCAAATATATGATCACTTTTTATATTAAAATGTTTAGTTTGCTTTACTTTATAAATCTAACCGTATTTAATATTTTAATTACCACTATTAATTTTGAATTTTACTCATGAAACATGGACAAATTAGGAACACAAATAAAAAATGTGATTTTTTAACACACATTTCTTAATCCTTGTGAAAAACAAATGAGATCAGGAAATCGAGATGGAGAGATATGTACAAATTTGTTGACGGTCCTCAACATGTGCACCTTGAGTGCCATTTGTCGTAAAATGTTGGTGTAATTAATATTTTATACTGTTAATTTATTAAAAATTATTTTTGACATAATAATATTCTTAGCAAAATATTGCATTCACAGAGAAAGAACAGCTTGTGAACAAATAGTCTTTGGATTTCTGCAAACATATAGAATTTAGCAAAAATATGGCCCAAATAAAAAAAAGAGGCACATAAAATTTCCTCGTTTAATGTCATATATCCATAACTTTAAAATATTTTTTGATTTACCAAACTTAAAAAGAGATAAAAAAAAAGCAACATGAGAGATATAAATCAACGATTCAAAGGAGTAAGAGAAGGGAAAGGAAGACTGTATACATGGCCGTCAAGCAAAATGAGACCTTTAAAATGTTATTTGCTCAGATTTATACCTCAACGACTTAATGTTGGAGATGAACGAAAACACATTTTATTAAATTGGGAGAGTTTGGTATAAAACTAAATTAAATAAATACTAAGATAGAGATTGGAGATATAACTGATAAAGAGAATAAAGGAAGAGCAAGATAAAAGAGTGTCAGCATGGGGGAAAAATTAAAAACAAAAAACAAAATAGGAAAATGACTTCATTAGTGACATCAACAATTTAGGTGGGAAAACGAAGTTAGACTTCTTTTGATTTAAATATATATAGATATATTCGGCGTACTACCTCTTTTTCTTACGCACCACCAAAGATTTAGAGCAAATTCATTAAATTAACTTTTAAAAATAGAGAGTGTGATTTGATTTTTTAGTTTTCATTAACTTATGATATTGATGCAATGAGGGCGAGGACACGACGGGTAATATGTATTGGAGGCAAAGATTCTTGCAAGTGCAGATGCCGGCCATAAGATATTGATTCCCAGAATGACATTGACACCCTCTGACACAACGTTGCCCTTCAAATTTTAGCGGAGGAAATTTCCCGTCATTGTTTTGTAGACAATGACTATAAATAAAAGTCAAGGCCAATCACTCATCAATGTTGGACTTCGATTGAAAAAAAAGCCGTTGTTTGGTTACGGGAAATTGCATGTTGTATTCTCTAGAGTTACAAATTACAGAGGACTAAAGATTGTGGTTTGCGTTAACGACTCTATTGAGAGAAAATCCACAACTAATGTAGTTTTCAAAGAGGTTTTTCGAAATTTAGGGTGAATTAGATTTACATATGACATTAAACGTAAATTTTTATTAACTGTGACCTCAATATCATTTATTAAAATTACTTTTACGAATTCAACAAGTACATTCGTTCTGATTATTATATTAATTTATCATCCATGAGTCGATTTTATTATAGTATCAATAGTTACAAAATATATAATTTATGATTAAATTATTTTTATAGAAACATAGCTTTTTTTGGTCCCGTGCAACGCATGAGTAATATACTAATAGTAATTAATATCACAATCACACAATTCAGGGGGATAAAAGACAGTAAAATATATATTTTTTTTTTGTGTGGGTTTTTTTGGGTCTTTTTTTTTTTTGTTGGGGGGGGGGGGAGCGCCAGGGGGGGGCGTGGGGGTGTTTTAAATTAAGTAAAATATTTTGTGTTTTTTGCAAATTGAATTTCCCTACTCATTTTACTTGGCCCGAGGTCGACCAAAATTGAAAAGTTTCTCCGTCTCCTCCTCTTCCCCATTTCTCGAATTAAGCGAAAATTGAGTGAAATCAAAAGATCAATTCAACTGGAGAAATCCTTCTACGAGAGTTAAAAAATGTCTCTGGGGTATGCAGAGAAGCTCTCTTACTGGGAAGATGTGGGCACTGTTGGAATGTCTGAGATTTTCGACCCCAACCACCTTTTGCAACAAAAAGTCGTTAGCTTGCTTCTTCCTCATCGTGATTAATTAATTATTAATATTATTAGTATTCTTCTTCTTGTTCTTCTTCTTTAAAATGTTTGGGTGGTTTTTTGCTTTTCGTTGCATTCACATGCATGGACATTTTGCTTCTGTCGAAATTCATACCCCATTACATGATGGCTATTACTAGATACACCATGCTATTGATTTTGTACAAGTTTAGTTTTGTTTTTAGTTCTTATTTTTAGTTTATTGTTTCCATGGGTTTAGAAACTGCCAAGGGTGTCGTTTTAAGATTTTCCTCCTTTTTTTCCCCTTTTAATTTTTGTTTTCATTCTGAGTCTGTATTTCTATGGAATCATGGCAGATGGTTAATTTTTGAGTTGTACCGGTCCTATTTTCTTATAGACTGAACGCCAATATTATGTTTAGTTAGATTTTTATTCATATTTTTGGACTTTCCGAACAATGGAATGAAGTGCCGGGTAATTTCTCTACTCCAGAAAGCCCCCTTTAGCAGATGTCCATCCATCTATATACCTAAAGAATGGACCACACCTGCATAAGGCCTAAACCTTCCCCTTCGTTAGGGGTCATCACTTTGTAAGGTTTATTGTTGATGCTGTTTGTGCGGAATTAGGACTTCATCTCAAATGTTAATTGGTTAACCTAGTAGGTGGAGTAATTGTCCACTCGTAAGCCCACTGTATATGTCATATATAGCCAATTTTGAGTTCTTTAGGCACTTTCTGTCAAGTAATTGGATAGTCACATCTTCCTACACTTTCGAAAATTGAGACTTACTTTGTCTTTATGAAGTTGGATGATTCTCTGACCATGTGTTTCTTCATGCAATGACAGATTGAGCAGCTGGCACTGATGATTGAACAGGTGGAAGGCTTTACCTGCCATATTTCTTGTTTTAAGATACTCATGCAAGACCATTATCATTCTTAATTTTAAATGTGTTTCTTGTGTTTGCAGAGTAAACATCTAGTGGCATTTACTGGTGCTGGAATTTCGACCTCTTGTGGAATACCTGATTTTCGAGGTCCAAAAGGAGTTTGGACGCTGCAAGTTAGAATCTTGCCCTGTTTTCTTGAAATGAAAAATAACCTAGAACTTGAAAAAACTATTGATCCCTCAGGAAGTTTCTTCCGCTTATTGTTTTGCCCATCGCATAGTTGGTTGATTGTAAAAAGATTTTCCATTGAGCTGCAGCGTGAAGGTAGAGGTGTTCCTGAAGCATCTTTGCCATTTCATCGTGCAATGCCAAGTCTGACGCATATGGCATTAGTTGAACTGGAAAAGAGAGGCATCTTGAAGTTTGTTATTAGCCAGGTTAGTGAGAGGATCTTGAAGTTTGATATTACCACTTACCAGGTCTATTCATCTTGCTTGTCTCGCAGCTTTATTAGAAGCAATTCCCATTGTGGGTGCATATTCACAATAATTTGTTGGGTTTCGTAGACATTTAGACAGTATTTACTATCTGTAAATTAGAAATATCTCTGACTATTATGATGTAATTTATTAATGTCTATAAAAGTCCCTTTGAGAATATAACTTATCAGTATCAAAATTTAAGGTATAAAGCTAGTCAAGACATACTTTATCTACACATTTTATAGGACCACAACAGCTACTCACTCACACTTATTTCTGGTGTACAACTAAAAATCTAACCCGGACAAGCCAAGTTGGGCTTTGATTGCTAATTTGCAAATTTTGGTTTAAGTCCATAGTTAGGAGGTCGAATAATTTGTTTTTCATCTCCTTGCCTTATTGTATACTAACTATATCTTTGTCGTAAGACAATAATTTTTGGGCCATTTTGTCTCCAGAATGTTGATAGTCTTCACCTCCGATCTGGAATACCGAGAGAAAAACTTGCAGAATTACATGGAAACTCATTTAGGGAAACTTGCCCTTCATGTGGAGCAGAGTAAGAACTAAACTTGGTTTTTCTCATTATATATATATTTTTTTACTCCTTCAATTTGTCTTTTTACACATTAACACATGCATGTCACGCATCACATACAAGGTTTGATGGAAAGATAAAGTTTCATAAAGTTGCTTTATCAATTGGTGTTTGAAGGTACTTGCGGGATTTTGAGGTTGAGACTATTGGGTTGAAGATAACTCCAAGACGCTGTTCTGATGTGAAATGCAACTCAAAGCTAAGAGACACCGTTCTTGATTGGGAGGTAAAAAATTGATCTTTGTCTTAATTGATTTATTGTGAATCAATCAGCACACTGCTTTATTCTTTGTCAATGTACTATAAGTGATGAGAAGGTTCTCCTTGGAAGAAGCAACATTCTTACTCTTTCAGGAAAATAGGTCTATCGTTGATGTACTCATTTTCTCAAATTGTGAATAGCTTGCATCTTTTCTTCTGGTGGACAAATGTTGTACTTTATTATTTACCGTAATATTGGATAATGATAATAATCCCTCTGCATTTACCCGGCTGGTATTTCATTTCATGCTAATTTAGATGACATGCTGTTCAAATTAATTAATGTTTTCTAGATAAAAGATAGCGTCTAATGATTTTCTGAAGGGCAAAGGATTCTCTAGATATTTAAATAATTGCAGGATACTAGTAATGTGTGGCATTTCCACATCCCAATAATACTTTTCATTTTTGCATTTGACAGAGAGGTCTTAACTTGTGACTTGTGAATGGTTGAGTGATTGAACTTGTAATTACTATATGAATATGGGTGTCTTAATCCTATATATTGTTGTTTAGACAATTTCAGAACTCTTGGTTGTTGTTTGGGCTGACTTTTTTATAGTAACAGGATAGTGCAAAATCAATAATTATAAAGGACCTGTGACTTGCTGAGGGGCTCACACTATTTTATTTTATTATAAGTAAATCTTTTGTGTATGTCCTTGAATAATATTCTTTAGCATGTGGGCATGCTTAAATATTTATCAGGGAAAAGATGCAAAGATTTGGATCATATGAAAAGTCTTGTAGTCTTTGGGACGAGACGTGTTAGAGTTAGGGCGTGATTAAGTGCGTGTTTGAGTGAACTTACAATTAATTGATAAGATGGTTAGGTTGCACAGCTTTTCAAAAACACCATCTCATAAGCTCACCTAAATATGCTACAGTGTCTATGTTTTCTGGTCTTGGGAAGTAGTATCATTTTCTATTGGGAAAATGGGACTTCGAAAAGACGGAGGACATACTATTCTTCAAAGTTTATGGTTATCATTGAGATCCTTAATTGTTTTCTTGCAGGATGCCCTCCCCCCGAAGGAAATGATAGCAGCTGAGGACCATTGCTGTATGGCTGATTTAGTCCTTTGTTTGGGAACCAGGTCAGTCTCAACGCCTCTATGATCTCCGTGGATGTTTCAAGTTGTGCTGTCATATGGTCATATCTTCATTTCCTAATTCATGTAAGGTGGTGTGGAACCTACCAGATCTGTGTTAGTTTTTTGGTAGTGGATTAAGCAATTTTTTTACTCTTCTAGTTGACTTTAACGTTCAAAACCTTCTAATTGTAGAATTGAATGAAAGAGATGGAACATGAGGTTATTTTCTTATTATAATTATGTTTCACATTTTCTGTTCCTTCTGTAGTTAGGATTAGTTGATGAGATTGTAGCATCATAATAGGGTCGATTATCTAAGCATAAATGAATTTAGTTTCTCTTACGTATGGAATCAAACTAATAAGCTGCTATGGAATAAGAGAAGTTGGAGAATGTAAACTCATTTTCAGTTTCATGGTTCAAAAAACTGGCTGGACCACCACAGGGCTTCATTCGATTTCAGCAAATTCTAGCAAGTAATAACACTAGTAGCAGTGCTTTCTCCACTGGAGGCCGGTCAGCCTACAATAATCCCTGTCCTTAGGTGAGTTATAGTGAACAATAAAATAAGAAGCTCTTGTTATTACTTGAAGGGTTATATAATAGCACCATAACCATTACTTTGTTACTCGGAGAGTCAGGTCATCTGGCCCATTTTCAACCCAAACCCTCATTTACCTCAAAATGGTGCAATCTTTGTACTATCTCAAGGAGTAATCTCCAAGCTATTACACTAGATGAACAGTGTTCTTTCTAGTTTGCATCAAATAATTTATTTGAAAAAATTTATTTAATTGTTTATTATAATTTATAGAAAACTCACTTCTGAATCTCAAGATTTTAAAGAAAATGAAAATTCTGGAGCCAAAACTTTCATCTTCTGCTGTATAAGAATTGTATGAATTGAGGAGTTTCAAGGAAATTTCACCTGAAGCTCTAATGAACCGATCTAACAATTCAAGACAAGCAAGCTGCTAAGGAACAGCTCAATTTCTACGCAGCAGTATATCATACTACAGAAGTGGACTCTTTGGAAACTCTAGTTACGTTTTTAATATCTGGCTTCCAGTGGATTAGTTTTCTTTGATAATATTGTTATGCTCAATGATTAAACTGATTGTCTTAATGAGGCAATTTAGGCTTTTCAGCTAAAAGTCATAAGATTGGTTAATGCTCAATTTAGTATCTTTCTTTATGCTCAATATAGGCTTTTCAGCATCCTGGTGCAATAGGATTGTGAAAGCCCACTCTGGCTTCTAGATTTGAATTTTTTTGTTGAGTGATTTTTTGTCCTTTTGCCGGAAGATGATTATCTATAGTGGGTTATTTTCTGTATTTGATGCATCGTTCTAGAACTAATAATCTAAACTTGAATTCACTCATAATTCTTGTTATTGCATTTATTGGTTTACTTATGTAAATATTCATCTTAATACACACTACGCAGTCTGCAGATCACTCCAGCTTGCAACCTGCCTTTAAAATGTCTTCGTGGCGGAGGGAAGATAGTTATTGTCAATCTTCAGGTTTGCGCGTTTCTAAACTCCTGGTTCTTTCCCTGAGTTTTGGGTGTTGATAGTTCTGCCGTTTATATCAGTTTCTCTATGGTTATTTGCTTGGTAGATGCCATGCCTATCACACCTATGCTTTCATCCACTAGCCTTCCTTTTGCAGGATCCTTAAACTTTTCAATGAGATCATTAAATTAACCTAAAATATGAGAAAGATTCCCAAGTTTATCATACGTACCTTTTGACTACTACTGGATATTATCAATTCATTTGCTTAGTCAGTCTCAAGTTGGGTTTCTTACAACATTCACCATGGCTCCTAATCTCTCTGTACTCCATGCTTAGGCTACGGCAGAAGAAATAGAGACAGTGATGTTACTGACCACCAGTTAGTCATGATATTCATGTCAATTAATTATGCTACTGCACCTAGCATGGGATACGTCTTGTACAACATACGGTTTACCTATGCTCTGTATTTTAGCTAATTACACACTGGCTCAGAGGTCTTCATACTCGTTTTTCTAACTATGCAAACATATACGGGTGATATTGATATTTTTCATCTCAATTACATGTTAAGAAAAACAACTATGCAATTTATGTTTCAAAAGACTGTTCTGGAATTTTTGTCATTTCGTATTGCGACCCTCACTGCTAATTACACTTATACTATTGTTTCTTAGCCTACTCCAAAGGACAAGAGAGCAAGTTTGGTAGTCCATGGGCTTGTTGACAAGGTAGATAAGTTTTTACGTTCTCCTCTTAAAATGCAAAGTGACCTTTCATATGCTTGAGGAAATCCATTTTGAGCAGTTGTTCTGATTGTTATTGATAGGCTTTAATATTGTGTTTACTTGTGTGACAAATCAAAGAATCATGTTAATATTTCTGTTAAATTATAATGGTTCTATCTCTTTCAAATCTTGCATTTCGATTTTATAATCAACTGTGAAATGAAAACATTTGAGACTATTGTTGTTGTCATTTTCCATTAGAAATACATGACATACTGTCAAAAAAAGATAGTACATGACATGAGTGGCAGGTAGTTGCAGGGGCCATGCAACTTCTTAACATGCAAATTCCCCCATACATTCGAGTTGATATTTTCAAGGTGGTTTTCAGTCAATTTGGCAGTGTTTCAGGTATCACTCCTCAGACTTAGTTGCAGATTCTTGATATCTGTTGCCATATGGCCGGTTTATGCAAGGGAGTACTCAAGTTCATACTAATTGAGTGACATTGATTGTTTACATTTACTGAATTATGGCATATGCCTCACTTATGATCTTGCTCACACTCTGAATACGCAGTGAAAAATCTGATTTTCTTTTTGCTAATGAAATGGGAAAATTTTGAATTTGATATTGGGTGCTGTGGATGTAGAGGTTGTGTTTGGTGCAGATTTGAGGTAGTGGAGTTTCAAAACAAATAAATTGGGTACTGGGTAGTAATAGTGGGTCATCATCTCATGATAATAGTGCAACCCTTGTTGGGTTGAATTGTGGAGATGGGTAACAGATTAACAAGGGGTTGGTCAATGCCTATTGAGCATTTGGCATTTGCTTCTCCCCTTGCCTTTCTTTTACAATTCTTTTGCTCACGTTAGGAATCTCTGTTCATAGTGTATCCCTATGTCCACCTACTCAACTTCACATACCATTCAAGCTACTGTAACCGCCAGTAGGCATACCATACCTCTAAGTTCATTTGTACCACCAATTGACCTTCAGAAAACGATACAATCTGCACCACCCACATATAACCAACCACAAGGAACGAACTTGGCCTCCGAAACCATTGTCATTACACCAGCCAGGTCTTTCCAGCACTCGCAACGTAAATCTTATCCACGTCCCACAACCAATCCAGTTCTATTCAGTTCCATCTTTCTTACCAGACTTAAATAAGAGTTTCTATTTTCAGAGTTGGTGAAGGTGGTGAAAACAGGCCCCTTACGATCTATGCTTCAAGACATCCGACATCTCTGCTTCTGGAAGTGCTTCCTGCAATTACTTAAAGGAAACAGTTTAGGGACTGGGGGGTAGCTTTCTGTTGACTGACCAGGTCACAAGCGCTAAAAGGGTCTTAAACAGTGAAATTACTTTGGGCCAGAGGTTAATTGCTGGATGCAGGGGGGTTGCTTGATATTTTGCACATGAATGTAATGACTGCAGTAAAAAGAACATAGTTTTGGAAGGGGCAAGGACTGTGGATAAAATATTGTGATGGTGGAAGTAAAATAGGTGTTTGTGCTTAGCTGTATTTGAAGGTTGAAACATGTGGAATATGGGTGTCAACTATGGTGTTTGTTTTGGAGGAGGGATCTTTAGATTCACTCAGATGGAAGGGAGGATGCTCTCCTACATTACTCCACCTGATTGTTAGTTCAGAAGGAAGCCTCTGCACCTTTTCTTTGAAACGTGTATCTTTGTTATAATTATTGCCAATGAATAAATAGGGATGTAATAGGGCCATATATGGAGGGTTTGTTGATCTAAATGCACATAAGATCTAGAACTTGCTTTGCCCACCTATTTGCGCCAATGCTTAACAATATATATAATCCCCTGAACATCTTACGAATAAAATATCTGTACATATCTATTTTTGCTGCTTATTTCATACATAGTTTGTAATCTCTCTTTTGTACTGCAATAAACTTAATTTTTCCAATTGACAAACTTCTTACATGAAGAAAGAGAAATATCATTGCAATTACTTCATTTTATTAGTAAAATTTTCGTATAAGATAGCATAGTGATAATTTGTTGTTTTAACTTCTGGCTGATGTTTGTCTATTCATTAGGTCAAGTTTGCAAGTTTTACTTTGAATCCAACATTATTCTGCACTTTGCTTATTTTCTTATATCATATGTTCTAAATATTTTCCGTAGATTATTAGTGCTTGGTTTATCTAGGCCTTATTGGAAAATTCTAGAATAATTCAATATGCCTGGTAGTTTTGGGTTTTACAAAAGATTGACTTGTACTGAATCTTTTGACCTTGCATTGACCATTCCAAGTTCCTCATATTGCTGTTTCTTGTAGAATGCTTGATTGTTACGCAGTGGACACTGATCATATGCCCTTAACCATTTGGATTCTGATGCTTTTGCAGAAAGAAAATATGTGAAGTGGTCTCTAAGGGTAACTAGTGTTCACGGAGAAAGAGCTCCATTACCTTTTATTAAGTCAGTTGAGGTATTGCCATTCATGTGTCACCGGTTAAAATATTCACACTTCCATTTTAGCCTCTGCCTTAATGGCGATGGTAGTATTCCAATACAGTGCAGCTGAATGCAGCTATTTTTCTTGTTTTATCCTACGGTAGCAGCCCGATTTATTTCTGAAGTAATTCTTCAATCAACCTAGCAGTTTAACTGGGCCCTCCATTTTGTTTCATAATGCAGGTAACCTTCCTGGAGAGGCCAGAACTAAAATCAGCTATTTTGGGGAAGCAACCCTTTGTACTAAAAAGGTACTTCCCCCTAGCCAAAGTACTGTAGCAATCCGAGTTCGCCAAAGTGCCATGACTCATAAGTCCTCTCTTGTTATGCCTACCTTCTCTCTGCGGTTCATGTAAAGCTTTGCTGACTTTATTCCAGCAAAGTGGTAATCCCTTTGATTGAGAGTAGAAGATACTAGGAGGTTATCTTATTATACCCTACTTATGAAGTATACATCTGGACACAATTTGATTACTTCTTTAGTGATTTAACTAGTGGGCCAAGGAAATTCAGTTATACGCCACTTTCACCACATAAGTTTGTCAAAATGGACTTCTTTATTCCTGTTACAAGGATGAATTAATGAATTTCCCTCCTGTTCATAAATTGGCTTAATCATGATATGTGAACAAACTGAACATCAATAGAAGTTAGTACTCTGTGTATCTGTGTGGGTTAAAGGAAAATGAATCATTATGAAGGTTGAACCAGACCCCTAAATTTGTATAGGTAGACAAGGTAATAAACAAGAATCCTTTAAAGAGGACTGGTTAAATGAACTTCATACTGAGAGCAGGGAAGAAAACCTGAAATATGATGTTCCAGACCTTCTGGTTATTGGACCATAGTAATATTTGGGATGGCATATGAATAATTCTATTTGGACACAGAAGTGTACAAAACTTTGACAAAGTAGACATCTGGCCTATGTGATTACCGTTGATTTAAAAGTGATGTCATGTGATGTGTTGAAAAATAAGATCTTATGTGGATCTTTTGTTAAACTTTTTGTATGCGCTTTTGTTCAAATAGCACAACTTATATGTGTAAGATTTAATTGCAGAAAGGGGTTCCTATACTTTGTGTCTCTTCCCTCTCTTACAGTCTTCAGATTTTCTAAGCCGTTCTTGCTTTCTTTGGGGCTTTAGGGAAATGCTGAAAACAAGACCATTCAAAATGATTCTGAAGGTGAATTTCAGTGATGGATGTGGCTGTCCATATACCAGAATTGAGTTCCCGGTTAATTTTCAGGTGAGTGGATTAATCTTCCGGTATCCTGCCTTGTCATGCATCTTGCTACACGGTACATTCTTAACACATCAATAACATGATAATCCTGTTGTATATTTGGCAATATAAAACTCAGAAATGTCTCACCACTCACCTAACAGAAAGGAATTTGTAGGCTGGAATCTTAAAACGGTTGTTTGCTACCTGCTCTTGTGCTTCCTCTTTTTTGTAGTGTTACTTTAAATCTTGCAGGACTACGTTGAAAAAGGTGAGTATTATGAGTGTTGATCTTTAGTTATCTTGTTGGTCACTGTTTTAAGTAATGTGGAAGTATGCTTTTTCTGCAGCTTCTTCCTTTGTTGGTTGGGATCATTGGTTTCATAAGGTTGCACTTTGGTTGTAGAATACCATTTTTTGACTGGCATTTGTTTAACTTTTTCTGCTTAGATTCCACTCTCATCCTTCTGTCATCTTTACTAGTTTAGTTATGCATTCTCAATTCCAGTTTGAGGAAAAACACAATTATAACCGCTGTTTGCTCTCATGACATGCAGAAGCAAGCAGAGAGCATTAGCCATGATAAAAACATAATAATTGAGAAGCTGAAAGACAGAACAATACAAGATGAATATTGTGGGAAATTTTCGTTGGTTGAAAAGAATATCCTTCCAGGCCTCAAAAAGGAAGTTGCTGTATATGCGGGGACCACAAACATTGTTAGATACTGTGAATCTTCATCAAGCAAAGGATTTGGCGATGTCAAGTGGATAGGTAAGCGAGAGAGAAAGGAAGTCAATCTTAAAGGTAACAAATGCCGGGTGACAAGGCGTGAAGATGGGATGGTAAAGAAATTGAAGGTCTGTTGAGTTTGGTCTTTTAAAGTATATGTTTTCAGGAATCTTAACCCTCAGGAGATACATCACTTGCTTTATAGTAACACTGCTAATTAATAGGAAGAATATGATTAGCTTGTAAATGTTTTGGAAAGGCCTAAATAATTTTTGCGTGCTGAAATCGAGCCTATGTTGGGATTATTGAACTCGGGGGAACTTGTGCTGAAGTATTATCAAATGGTCAGTCCTGTAAACAGTGGCTTCGTAGGGGTTTAAACTATAAAGCCTTCTTTGGCAATGCTTCCTCTCTAGTGATTTTCTAGTGATTAGATGTGTCTGAAACTATCTGAATCAAGTTATTGTTCTTAATGAGTTATGACGTGGTCCATCTGAGTCTACGCGTCACTTTTCTCGAGACGAATCCTGTCTCATTTAAACAAAACTTGAAGCATTCATCTTCTTGATATAGGTGATCTACGCTGTCATTTTGCTCCACAAGATATTATGTATTTCTAAAAAATCTTGCAATGGTCAATCCTGTCATTATACATGGTGTGATTTTCCTTCTTGATGTTAAAACATGAAATTAAATAATGAATTTACAAAGAAATAAAACTACCAATTTAGCTTTGTCATTGAGTTTAGACGTGTTTAATTGTACCAATGCGTGGTTAGAAGTGTGAGGTCAAAAAACTCGAATTGTTGTATGTGTGTCTGTAAAATTTTTTGTCGTTATCTTTTTAAATTGATATGTTTCATTTGCAAAATTGGAGGCTATTTTTCACTATGAAAAGGCAGCGTTATAACTACAAATTTATGAATTGTATTGAATATTAGTTCGTTTAATACACTTGGTAAGTCAAGTCAAATTATCGAGGCCGACTATGGGTTTGCTCCTCACCCGTCCCCGGACTAAAGCCAACTACGTGTGCCCGTTACATTTTCTTGCAAGGTCAGTACTGAAAAAAGTTCTGGTCAACAATTAACCAACCGGTAATGTTCGTATAACGTAAGGATCGGAGACAGACACGTGAAAGCAACAGAAACCAATGAGGATGAAGCACAATTGTAAAGTGGTAAACAGTAGTTGGATAAGTTGGTGGTTGTTGAATATAATAGGAAAAAACTCTGTTTTTGTCGTGAACTTACCCGAGAAAAAACTAGACACGCACAAGAAGAAGAAAAGGACCAATTGAATTTAGGACAAATATTTCCACATTTCTGAAAATATCAAGAGTGCACGCTACTTATTCCTCCCTTTCAGTATCTTGACAAGAAATTGTTATATATTGAGTGATCATTGACTAAGGATTCTGAATCATCGTCCTTTGTAATCTCAAGCGGTATGCTAAACTTATTATTGTATCTGTGAAATAATCTTTGTTTACATTAATTGATGTTGGATTATTTTTCATGTGTATCAACCTAAGAAATTCTTGGGCTCTTATTCCTGTTGGGTTTCAAGCTGAATTTTGTTTGACCCACATCGAATTTTATGCATTAAAGTGAAACTTGTTAATGGAGTCCTCTACAGTTTTTAATCACCGACTTCAATGAGGTCTTCTCCATAGAGGCACGAAAAAGAATACAATACTGAATAGTGTGTACATGTATATTTATTCCGTTTTACCATTGTCTTCTTCCCCAAAACCTTGGTATGCTATAGCCCATAAGCAGGCCAGAGTTAGGAGGGTTTAGTCACTTAAACTGATGTTGGCTGCTTATGCACAAATTTATGGACTAAGATTCAATCAATATTTGTAATATTTAGAAATGTAAAAAAATGGTGTGGTTCATACTATGGGTTGTAACATGATAGGTTCCTTTTTCATTTTTGTGTTCATTTGTTATGACAATATGATTCTGGGTTTCGTCACTTTCGTTATTTCATAATGCATGTTGGCTTCAGGTTTTGTAAATAAAATGGTGGCAATATTGGCTTCTCACAGCTGCTATTGCCGCTATGGAGAATTGATAAATCACGAAAGACAAGGAGAAAAGCTGAGTTTCTCCAGCGCATTTTTGAGTCATGATTCTTTTGGGAGGTATTCATCCCATTTTAAAACTAAAAGTGTCCAGGGATTTCTTGTGGAAATGAAACAGATGGAATCTCCGTCAAAAATAGGACTCAATGGTCGACCTACTAAAATGGTACCCACAACTGAAGTCAGGAAAAGAAAATCTGCTTCGTCTGCAAATACTTCAGAAATGATAAATGGCACTGCAAGGAATGTCAATGGTGTAAGCAAAGTTAATGGGGTCAACCTTGTCAAGACAGACCGCCCTCCTCCTCTAGTGAAGTCTTTGAGTTCTAAAGAGCTTCCACCCATTGAAGGGCTTAAAGTTTTGCCTTCGGATGAAGGTTTCAGTTGGGCTAATGAAAATTATAATTCCTTCCAAAGGAGCATAGATGTGTGGACATTTGTTCTTTCGCTGCGTCTGCGTGTTTTGTTTGACAATGCAAAATGGAGCTATTTGGGTGGCTTCAGTGAAGATAAACAGGTACTCTGGTTAGGGGTTACACTCAAGCAAAACACCAATTCAGTTTATTCGGAGAGATGGATTGCACAGTAATAAGGGGGAAAAAGAAAGAAGCTGAAGTCTTTGACTATTACATGGATCATTCCTGTCCAATATTATATACTAAATACGCCTCTTATGCCAGCTTATTCATGATTTGGCAAACTTGAAATTTACATTAGCACTATAATGTCTAAAGCTCTAAGCTTCACTAATTTTCAGAAAAACAGAAGACGGAAAACTGCCTCATGGTTACGTGAACGTGTGCTTCAACTTGGACCCACTTTCATTAAACTTGGGCAGTTATCTTCAACAAGGTCCGACCTATTTCCACGAGAATTTGTGGACGAACTTGCAAAGTTGCAGGTATACTCAACGTGATCTCATCTTGCATTGTGCAGTTGGTGGGACATGAGTTTTATTTTGTATTGATTAAATTGGCATATAATTTTCAGGATAAAGTACCTGCTTAGATCGGAAGAGCACACGTCCAAGAAATTCATTGAAACGGAATTGGGTGCTCCAATTGATCTGTTGTTGAAGGAATTTGAAGAACTACCTATTGCTGCTGCTAGTCTTGGTCAGGTGTTTGCTTTATATTTGTATTTCCTTTCCTTAAATTGCCTGAAAAGGGTACATGAGTTATAGGATATATCTCTGCTTAAGGCTGTGGAGGCATTTAATCGACCATATTCATTGCCTTCAGAAACCTCGAAACATAGACAGACCAACAGAGATGTAGCTTATTTGTTTTCTGTTCCAAGATTCTCATCGAAAAACATGCATATCAATGACTAAAATCTGTTGATAGTTGAAACAAGTTATCACAAGACACTGATTCTCTTTCTAAGCAAATTTTGTCAGGTGCATAGGGCTGTCTTACATAATGGAGAAAAAGTAGTTGTGAAAGTACAAAGGCCTGGCTTAAAAAAGCTTTTCGACATTGATCTGCGTAAGTAACGTATGATCTGTGACCTTTCTGCTCTCTCATTACCATCTTTCTGTATTGTAAACCAACTTGCCTGTTTCTTCAGGAAATTTAAAGCTGATTGCTGAGTACTTTCAAAAAAGTGAAACTCTGGGTGGTCCGACAAGGGATTGGATTGGAATATATGAAGAATGTGCTAAGTAAGTAGTACCAAACACCATTGCCATCATTTGATTGATCTCACAGTAATTCTAAAAATAGTGTTGTGATCCTGAATCTACAAATTGGGGAAGTTAAATAAAGATGTCATATACAATAGGCATGTATTATGTGGACTATTTGATCTAATTGAATTTCACTATCAGCATCCAGTTAGTATTTTCTACCGCATCCGAAACAGTGAAAACTATGGAATATGTGATTCTGTTTTACAATTCCTCTTGAGAAACTGTTTGAAACACATTGCATCTGGAGATTTGGAGTCTGTTGACTTTAAAACTATGGGATAATCCATGCAAATAGCACAACAGTTTTAGCAAATGCAGATAAATTTGTTGCGTTCTGCTACCTCTCTTTCTCCTGTGAGAAATTATTCAAAGCTAGGTGAATATGATCTCTAATGTATACACTTTTGAGAATGCAAATGAATCATAAGATACTTATTTTGCTTCCAATTAAACTGCCATTTGAACTTTCTTTCTGATGTTAACTGGTTATATGTTGATTGCAAGTAACTTTTTATGTTCTTGGGGATTTCAGGATTTTGTATGAAGAAATTGATTATGTAAATGAAGGAAAGAATGCTGATAGATTCCGCCGGGATTTCCGAAATATAAAGTGGGTCCGAGTACCTGTATGTTTCTCATGGAAGGACTAGTGGTTCTTCTTCCTTACTACTATTTAGTATCTTCGAATTGTTTCTTTTTCAACAAATTGTGTAACTTTCTGTGTTCTTTTGGAGATGGAAAGTGAAAAGAAAACAAACATAACTCTGTATTCTACATAATTGTTCTGCGTATATCCTAAATTTTACTTCTTCTACTTATCCAAGTAATAACAAAAGAATAGAACTAATAGGGAAATTAGTTAATGCTCCTTAAGGAAATATGCTTGAACCTGGATTTTGTCCAAATTCCAAGGTCCATTGTTCTCTTCTGTTAAACATCTCCATATTGTTATATAGTTTGAATTACCTTTCTTTTCTTGCAAAATATTTGTTACTTTTAACTTTAATGATATCAAAACGTACATGCTTATTCTGACTATAATTTGCTTTTTCTCTCCCTATACGCTAGCTGGTCTACTGGGATTATACAGCAGAAAAGGTGTTGACATTGGAATACGTTCCAGGTTCTAATCTTTACTCTCTCTTTTTTTTAACCCTCCCTTCATGGAGTAATTTCCTGTTTCGAACTAAACAGCACACAGGCTTTTATGGGCTAAAGCACTGATTATGTGATGCTTATCTCCTACATGCTTCTAAGGCTTGTGCAGTGATGCTTACACGCCGTCATATGTTTTATCATATGATTAGGGATTAAAATCAATCAGTTAGACATGATAGATGCACGAGGCTTTAGTCGACCAAGAATATCTTCACGTGCTATTGAAGCGTACTTAATCCAGGTGACCTCCCTGCATGTAAGTTAATCCAGTTGATAAAAATCGATTTCTTTATAGGCCATTAATGTTTTGAACTCATGCTTCCACTCCAGATACTAAAGTCTGGTTTCTTTCATGCTGATCCGCATCCTGGAAACCTTGCTATTGATGTGGATGAAACACTCATCTACTATGATTTTGGAATGATGGGAGACATTAAGAGCTTTACCAGAGAGAAGTTACTAGAGGTTTTCTATGCTGTTTATGAGAAGGATGCCAAAAAGGTTGATTTTTTCTGTATTATTGCATAACCTTATACTTCCTGCATTTGTTACTTTAAGACTCGGGAAACAATTGTACGATTGCTCTTCTCCATTTCCTCTGAAACTTATAAGACACATCACTTGTACGTGCTGATATTATAAAAAGAGGTTAAGGAATGCTCAGACTCATATTTGGATGTAATAGCATGCATAAAATTAAACATAGGACTTCAGAGAGTGTCACATCATTTTGAAACTTAGGTGATTTGGGATCATTTCGGCTGAATTACTCGCTCAAAATTTCCACTTGCATTGCTCAAATGGAGTGAAATTAGTTCTATTGACTATTTGGCTGACGTGTGGATTTATGTTCAATATCGAAAACTATTCCTTAGCAAAAGTGCACACTCATTTTTATAGTTTTCTTGTGTGATTTGATCTCACTAATAGAAACTATTCCTTAGCAAAAGTGCACACTCATTTTTATAGTTTTCTTGTGTGATTTGATCTCACTAATAGAGCTTATTTATTAGAGTTGGAGTAGCTTCAATTACAGAAACTGTCTATGCAGGTTATGCAGGGACTTATAGATCTTGGAGCCCTTAAGCCGACAGGGGACATGTCATCAGTACTCTTCGTGACCATTAATATGTATGAAATGATTAGAACGGAAAATGGACCATGTTTCATGACTAATTATGTGCTTTTTCAAATCTTAATTCATAGGTCAGGAGATCTGTGCAGTTTTTCTTGGATAATTTGTTAAGTCAAAGACCTGATCAGCAGCAAACTTTTTCCGCAATTGGTGAGGTATGCAGAAATTCATTCAATCCCTCAGCAGTCGTTTACTGGAAACTTCCAAATTTGATTTCAATATTTGTGTTCTTTTTCTTTTTCTCTTTGATTTATTTTTTACTTTTTTAAAATCTTTTTGCAGGATTTGTTTGCAATAGCAACTGATCAGCCTTTCAGATTCCCTTCCACCTTTACGTTTGTGCTCAGGGCTTTTTCCACACTTGAAGGTACTTAACCTCTTAGCCTGTCTCTCCACCAAAAAACCACACAAGAATTCAATTTCTATATTGAAACTCATCTGCAATATACCATGTAACTAAATTATTGACAATCTGATGGCTCTTCTTGGAATTTGTGTATTTCTCGGCATGACTTGTAACCATCTTTTTTTAACCTGGTTGGCTACAACCAAATTTCATTACACATGCTTATTCAAGCAGCTAAATGGTTTTCTGATTGCTTTAGTTATCTGTGCACCAAAACTTCATTTGACCAAAAATAGCTTTGTTTAAGATTTTCTGAGGCATCACATGGTTTACTATGTTTTCTTTCTCACAGGCATTGGCTACAATCTGGATCCAGATTTTTCGTTTGCTAAGATTGCTGCACCTTATGCACAGGTTCTACATATATCTTCAATCCAGATTTTATGCACATTTGTATTCATTTTAGCTCTGTTCATTCTCTAAAATGGTTAGTTTACATACAGGAGCTACTAGATTTGAGACAGAAGGGGCGCACTGGAACTCAACTTGTCCAGGAAATAAGAAAACAAGCTGATGATGTACTGTTTTTTTTGCCTCTTCTTTTGCTCTCGCTTAAGTTAGCAGTTTTAAGTTTCTCTCGATGAAATAAGGGGGCTGTGACCCGAAATTAAGCCGATTACTTTATAATTCAGGCAAGAGCATACACAATGTCCATGCCTTACAGAATCCAGCGGATAGAAGACTTTGTGAAACAACTTGAAGCTGGAGATTTAAAACTAAGAGTTCGAGTGCTCGAGGTAAGTGTACATCAAATAGTTATAATTAGTTTCTGCAGCAATTTCAGACAATCCTTTTTGCTGAAACTGGGAAAACTGTGTATATCAGTCCGAGAGAGCAGCTAAAAAAGCGAACATACTCCAGATGGCAACCATGTACACAGTTTTAGGCTGTACGCTTTTAAACCTCGGTGTCACGCTCAATGCCCAAGGCAGTCAAGTTATTGCAAACGGATCGTTTATTGGTGCAGGTGAGTTTACCAACTGTTATTGGTTCCAAAGTTTGAATTTCGGTTGCTGTTGAGCATTAGTTTGGTTTTCTGATGAATGCAGGTGTGTTTCTTACTCTAGTTCTCCGGTCAATGCAACGGGCGAATAAACTTGATAAGTTTGAGAAAATGCTATGATCTCCTAGTACATTTTTTCATTATTCATAGTTCACACCACAACAAATATTTATCACTGCTACATAAAAAAAATATATATATATATATATTTATTACTGCTTATACATTTTTCTGTTGTTCATAACACATATCCAGAGTCCATTGTAATTAACACAGATGATTGATTATTAATATTTACACAGTTTCATTTGAAGAAATCAGAGGAATTGTGATTAACGGAGATGATTGATTATTAATATTTATAATGTTTCATTTGAAGAAATCAGAGGAATCAACAATTCATGTTTGTCTTTCTGGTTCAAAATTCTGCAATCCGGGTAACATAAAATTGAGGAGTTAACCTTTAAGATGGAACTTCAATTTCCTTATGGACTGTCATTTGAGTACTGAGAGAAGGACTGGGACACGTGTTAGATAATACAAACTTGAGATATC
This sequence comes from Nyctanthes arbor-tristis, assembly GCA_963692815.1. Taxonomy (NCBI): domain Eukaryota; kingdom Viridiplantae; phylum Streptophyta; class Magnoliopsida; order Lamiales; family Oleaceae; genus Nyctanthes; species Nyctanthes arbor-tristis. The sequence goes on from CAVNYN010226528.1 coordinate 45,244, forward strand.
CAAAAGTCTAAGAATTGAAGATTTTAAGAGAAAACAAAGAAAACAAGGTAGCAGAATACAGGTTGATTGAAGTAGAACCTATCGTCTACATTATTATTTTTTTTTCCAATTTTTTTGGTGAAAAAATATCAAAATAGATAGACAACTTGCTGTCACGCCCCACATGTGACATGTTGGCATTGGCAGCACGCAGGCGAGGCCAAGACGCACAAGGGGTGCACGGGACGGCATCAAAGGAGGCATGTGGGCATGGCCAAATAGAAAACAGACAAAACTGTAGTGTGCACATGGCCGAGAGGCATAGTCTCGAGTACGGCAGACCAGGAAAGTCGTAGAACTTTTCGGAGGTTTGAAGGACGTGCTAGAGGGAGTATGTTCAGGAAGGTTCTAGCGTCGAGCATTGGTAGAGGTCTCTAGAGTCTTGCCGTACACCAACAATGCGGTGTAACGTTCTGGAGACGTATGGGCTGGAAGACGATAGGCCAGACTGAACGGTTCTAGAGACGGGTCTAGAACGTTCCAACCACACTAGGGTCTTGTACATACTTGTAGATAATTCTAGATGATCAATCTTAGCCGTAGAATCAAAACAATCTCCACATTCCGTTCTAAGGAGGTGAAACTATAAATAGGGCCAAGTGGGTCCTCGTTAGCATAGATAAAGTCCAATAGACCAAGCATTGTAACCGTTCTCAAGTGTAAAAAGTGCATTTGCGTTCCTAGCTAACGTCGGTGCATTTTATTGCCACTGTGAGTGGTCAATTGCCGAGTACGTGTTGCTAGTATCAGTCCAAGAGGTTCAGGCTGACTTAGCATTATACTGCAACGGGCAGAACAAGGGACGACCCTAAGACCGCGGCGCCACTCGAGGTGAGGGACAACAACTGCGTGACACCGGGCTCACTAAATGGCTAATTACTATCCCTATTTCCACGAATTCTCATTTGCCACAAGCTTGTGGGCACTTATGCTGAAAAGTAAGTGGGAAAATAGCCAATTTCTTCCCATTTCCAACTGAATCAAAATTTTAATTCTCTGCTAGCTAAAAAATCAAAAGATCAAAGACTGATAAAGAGGGGTCGGAAAGAAAGAATAACATAGGAAAAATTTCGTTCAAGACTCCAATTAATAATGAAAAGTTAAATAGGTAAATCTCATTAACAATTCACTATAAGGCTAAACCAACTGCAGGATTCTAACAATTCACGATAAGGCTAAACCAACTACAGGATTTGAGAAGCTATCCAATTTTCCAGCAAGGCTAAGTTGTGTTGTGATGCTTAATTGGTCCTGCAAAAATAAACGAACTTGCGGTGATGTAGATATTTCACAACCAAGAACAAGCATCTAAACACGTAAAAAAGCTACAGCAAGCGAGCAAACGACTTGGGGGATTATTTGACTAACTGAAATTATTGGAAACTTTGAAAGACATGAGAAGTTTGACTGAGGTTGGGAAGTAGACAGCAACTTTATAACACACCAATCTATTTTACGGCATTTCTTAACACATAAAAAGACCCATTTTCAGTTTGAGAGTCACAACATTAGCGACTATAGAGACTGGAGTCATTTTTCCTGCCATCTACCTTGATGTTCTTAAGAGCCACACTTACTACTTTGCTAGTTTGTTAAAGAATAGGAAGCAGACATATTCAATATAAGAACATGACAAACTAATTAAAATACATCATGCGATATCTAGGATGACAATCTCATAATTACCATCTCGGATTTCCTTTTGCGAGCGAGGCACCACTCTCCATCTACCTACATGTGAAAACGTTTTGCCTAACTTCCCACACTAGTGAACCAGCATCTTGTCGAATATTAGTGAAATAGTAGGATACTTGATCAAAATTTCCGGTCAACAAGCAAAATCAAACCTTTTGCAAATAAATCAAGAAGTAATATATATGTTGCCTAAAAAGAAAAGATAATTAATTAATTAAAAAAAAATTATTATACATGTCTTTGCTTCTGAAGTTTCACTATAATTATCAAATTCAGGGATTATTCTATCCACATTCAAACCCAAATGATTACGTTTTCAATGGATGGGCTCCATATACTCAAGGCCAGTCATCTGATCAATGTTTTGCACACGCGCTTGATTTTGCAAACCCAAATTAGAGTTGGCTACCCCAGCCCTAGCATTCTGACCCAAATTGTCCACTCTGGTACTAGCATTCTGACCCAACCGCTCATGGTTAATGATTATCCCTCTCAGAATTAACTAAAGTTGGGAGTTGAGATGTTGCTGAAGTTGATATAGAGCGGCAATGTCGTATTGCAGGTGGGTCTTGTAAAATGGGATAATATTTAGGGTTGCAATGTGTGCACTTTGTAAGTCTTGAAATTAGGTCAGCAGCTCGTCACGTCCCACAACTTGAATATTATTTTCTTTCAAGATAAAAAAAGGTATTGCACAAGAATCTAGTCTAACCGGGAATCTCATTCATTTTCACTAAAAAAAAGGAACGAGGAAATGGATCAATTAACTAATTAATGGCGATAAATTAGGTCAGCAGCTCGTCACGTCCCACAACTTGAATATTATTTTCTTTCAATATAAAAAAAAGGTATTGCACAAGAATCTAGTATAACTGGGAATCTCATTCATTTTCACTAAAAAAAAAGGAACGAGGAAACAGATCAATTAACTAATTAATGGCGATAAATTAGGTCAGCAGCTCGTCACGTCCCACAACTTGAATATTATTTTCTTTCAAGATAAAAAAAGGTATTGCACAAGAATCTAGTCTAACCGGGAATCTCATTCATTTTCACTAAAAAAAAGGAACGAGGAAATGGATCAATTAACTAATTAATGGCGATAAATTAGGTCAGCAGCTCGTCACGTCCCACAACTTGAATATTATTTTCTTTCAATATAAAAAAAAGGTATTGCACAAGAATCTAGTATAACTGGGAATCTCATTCATTTTCACTAAAAAAAAAGGAACGAGGAAACAGATCAATTAACTAATTAATGGCGATAAATTAGGTCAGCAGCTCGTCACGTCCCACAACTTGAATATTATTTTCTTTCAAGATAAAAAAAGGTATTGCACAAGAATCTAGTCTAACCGGGAATCTCACTCATTTTCACTAAAAAAAAGGAACGAGGAAACGGATCAATTAACTAATTAATGGCGCTAAAATAAACTAGCATTCTTTTCAAAAAAAAAAAAAAAAAACTAGCACCGAAAAACAAGCCTAACCAGCATAAAAGAAGAATTGCGCACACCAAAACAAAACTAAAATTATTCATGGAAAAAAAAATTAAAACTGTAAATGCAAAGAGAAATGAGTTAATTAGATAATAAATGCTCACTAATCATTATTATGCTACGTGTGAAATACAAAGCAAGGGCTGGAGTAAAACATAGAGAAATAGAGTGCGAGGCAGGATAGAAAAGGGAGCATTCTAGCCATTATCGATGAATCCAGCCAAGGGAGGAAGAGAAACTATGGGTTTCCAAAGGGCGATGGAATCGGGGCTGCAAAACTAATAGGTAACCGATGATATGACAAAACTGATAGGTAACGAGGATAGGACCGCGATTTGAAGGACCAATTGTAGCCAAACTAAAGTAATGACTAACGAGAGTTTACAGACTCACGGGCTTTGTTTTGGGGTTCAATTGTGGTAGGTTGTAGTGGAGTAGGGTCGATGAAATGGGTGGCAGGTGGTGCGGCTGTCCATCTCATCTCCTTTTTCCCTTTGCTATTTTCGGTGTAAGAGTTGATGACTCTAGCTGGATATTTAGGTTTCTATTTAGGCTGGAGGAATAATATGTTGACGAAATACCGGGTTTCTATAGAGTTTCCTCTCATCTTCTTCTACTTGTCCTGGTTTTGATTTCGTGAGTCAATTTATGAGTCTGCCCGTGCTATGGTGAATGAAGCTACTATGTGCCGGGTGTTATGGTGAAATGGGTGGCAGGTGGTGCAGCTGTCTATCTCATCTCCATTTTCCCTTCTCTGCTTTCGGTGTGAGAGTTGATGACTCTAGCTCGATATTTGGGTTTGTATTTAGGCTAGAGAAATAATATGTTGATAAAATACCGAGTTTCCACAGAGTTTCTCTCTCCTTCTTCTACTTGGGCTGGTTTTGATTTTGTGGGTCAATATATGAGTCTGCCTTGCCATAGTGAATGAAGTTACTACTGGGTGCGGGTGTGTGAAATCTTATATGTTTTATATCTGTATAATGTGTGTATTTTGTATGGGTTCTATGCGGGTTACAGAGGGAGAGTTTGTGCATGTAAATGCATATATACCTATAGTGCGTATCTTGTTCATTTTCTGTGTAAGTTATGCATCTATTTTTGTATTACTATCTACATATAGTGATGAAATTCCACATTAGTTTGTTGTGTGTTGAAGAAGAAGAAATTGGGCTCAGACGTGTGCTCTTCCGATCTATTTGTGCGTTGTGAGGGTAATAATCCGCCTGAAGCAGTAGGGGCTGCAGTAGCTGAGGGTAGAGTTGTGCTCTTGTAGAAGGAAAAGAATGAGATGTTATGTATACCTTGGCACTACAACAAAAAAGGCCTACATGGGTGACCGAAGAGATCGGAAGAGCGTCGAAAAAGTAAACGTTGTACATCAACTGCGACAACAGTTTGCAGCGACAATGTTTTTGGTACAGACTCGTGGTAATGGCCAAACAGCGACGACCTTTTTACCTATTATGGTGACCTTTCTAGCAACGAGCAACGGCATACAGTTTCCGGCGACAATGTCGTTGGTACAAACTCGTGGTAATTGCTAAATAATGACTACTTTTTTTACCTATTGGCGACGGCCTTTCTAGCGACCACAAAGTAGCCACTATATGTCGTCTCTATAATTGTTAACGAATTTCATACTTAAAAAATTATTTTTACCCGCCCCAACACCATGCGACGACAGTTTGCGACATCAATGTCGTTGGTATAGACTCATAGTAATAGCCAGACAGCGAGGACGAGATTTTTTTACCTATTGCCGTGACCTTTCTAGTGATAAGCGACGGCATATAGTTTGCGATGACAGTATCGTTGGTACATACTCGTGGTAATAACCAAACAGCAACACTAGCGACGAGCGGTGACAACATTAGCCACTCTATATCGTCGCTGTAACTTTTAACGAATTTCATAATTAAAAAATTATTTTCACCCGCTCCAGCACCATTCGGGTCAGCCTCCCTTGTAACCCAACCCGGGACGATACTTATTTATTTCCTCTCGTTATTTTGTGGCACTAGGACTCAAACACATGACATAGCATATAGAAACAAAGGAGTTCATCAATTGTACTGAATTAGCTTTTAATAATTTCTTTGCATTTATAATATATATTATACAAATTATTACAACTATAGCAGTGATATTTTGTCTATAGCGACAACTTTGTCGTTGGTAAATGTAACAAAATTTTTAGCCAACCTACAACGGCGACTACACGTGTCGTCGCAATAGACACATCCTACAACGACTTCTTTCTAGCGTCACCAATATAGGTTGGATTCTAAGGCGGTGACTTTTTTGTCATCGCAGTAGGTAAAGCTACAATGACGACATTACAAAGGGAGAAAAAAAGGGAGCCGAAAGGAGAACTTGGTTTTACCTTATAAACGAACATCTGAAAAATTGCTTGCGTGATGTAAATTACATGGGGAGGGATGTTGGTAGAGGAGAGGGAAGAAGGGAACGTTGGCAGAGTTTGATGAGCAACAAGTTTTCAAAAATACCACTTTGTCATTTTTGCTTGTGTCAACAACTGCAAAAGGAATTAAGGGCAAGAATGTAACTTCCTACTGATTACACTGGTTGTGGTACAGGTTTTGAATTCTTGGTCTTCGATTGGATCATTTGGGCCGGAGGAAAATTATTTAGATTTGGGCTAATTATTTGAACAATTAGAATGTTCAATTTGGACAATTGGAATTGATTAATAAAATATATTAGTCTAAATTAATTTAATTGTACTAAATATCAGTCATACTTTATTGGATCAAATAAATAATTACTCTCTCCGTTCAATAAAATTAGCCCTAGTTTCACCTTTTGTATGTCTCAAATTATTGTTCACTTTTATTAGTTAATTTTTTAATTTTCTTATTTGTCCATATTTAATGTGTATTGATATTTATAAATAAGAAATAATAAAGTTAATAACAATTAAATGGAGAGATATATTCGTAAAAATATTTATAAATTCTACTTTTCTAAGAATATTAATTAGATTTTCTTAAACTATGTGAAAAATGATATAGGACTATTTTATGAGACGGAATGAGTATTTACTTTTTCAATAATATTTATTTATTGAGCTTTTCTTAATCTTTGTAAACATTATAGATCTATCTTTATGAGATAGATAGAGTATGAAATAATCTGAATAAATATAGATTACGGTGCGCTAATAATTGAATGATAAGTTTTTATTGGAATTGGAATATGATTTTTTTTGGTTGGAATTGGATTTAGCATGGTGTGCAATTGATTTTGAAATTAACGAGTCTTAAATATTGATTATGTTGCGTATATATGTCAAGTCTAAAATTCATATATTGCTGTCGAGATTCCATATGAGATTCCGGTTCCCAGAGGGAAACGATAGGAAAGGATTTTTCATTCTTTTTTTTTTTTTGGGAGAAGGGGCAGGGAAGAGTAGGTGGGTTAGTCATGGATGGGGGAAGAACGGTGCTAGGGGCTGTTGGCCTATAAATAGGGATGCATAACGAGCTGGTCGGCTTGGGCGTTCTGTGGCTCAATTCGCAAAAAGCTCGAGCTTTTTATATTGTATTTTTTTAATATTTTCTTCATAAAAATTTAAAAGCTCGGCTCGGCTGGGAAAAAGTTCGAGCTGAGCCTAATTTTTATCAGGCAAGTCGAGCCAGGTTCAGCTAGGGCTTTTTTTGCTCGAGACAAAATAGCTCGAGTCGACATCGAGCAGAGATTTTAGGCTCGTGAACCGGCTCAGCTCGTTTACATTCCTATCTGTAAATTGGGCCTCTTTCAGATCGATTTGGATTGTTTAGTTATCATTTATGGAGTTTTTGGTACTCTGGGTGGGTAATTATACTTTTTAGTTGTAATAATAATGATGGTTTTGATCTAATGTTAGGCGTATGTTGATGTTTTGTTACTAGACGCTCACATGGCATGCGTTGTTTCACACCAAGAAATATTCACATGGCATGCGTTTTTTGCATTATTTTTGTTCTAAATTTATATTAATTAACATATTTAGTCACTAATATCGGTCAAAAACTTTCCAAAAATTAATAAAAAGATTCAAGAAATATATTTTCTCATGCTAATAAAATACTTAAATACTAATAATGTTTTCCAATGCTAATGTTTTTAAATGAGTAAGATTAAAAATTAAACTATGCCAAAAAAATAATAAGTAAGATTAAAATTAAACCATGCCAAAGCTTAATGGTGTTTTTATTAAAAAAAATACGTAAGATAAAAACTAATTAGAAAAACTCAAGAAATATATTTTCGCATGCTAATAAAATACTTAAATAAACAAATTATTAAAGAAAATAGGCATTATTTAATTGACAGCTAAGGATAAGAAATGAGCACAAAAGGGGATATAATTAACCGCAATTAAAATGTGGTGCCATTAAAAGAAACTATGGTAAAAATATAATTGTCCATAACAATTAATATATTTAATAATTAATATATATAACAACAATAATAAAGACTAATTATGTAATCTTTTCCTTTTGTATCAAGGTAGGATGATAATCCGGGAATGCCTTTTTTTCTTCTTTTTGATGTATTACAAAGAGATTGTAACTTGTAAAGCAGAGGAATCATATCTTTTAATCAAGGGTTTAGAAAACCAATTAAGATGACATCAAACCACATGAGTTTTGCTTGTAATGCTTTGCTTCTAATTATGAAACAACATACATATTTTGGCCACAGAGAGAGAGAGAGAGAGAGAGAGAGAGAGAGAGAGTTCAAAATCATCATTGATTGACAAACAAGAGAAGGAACACACGGCAGTGATTATTAGAGACAGCTCGGCTAACTTCACTGAAGCATGGGCTGTTAAATTCGATGGAAATTTTGAAGTTAAGAGTAGTGGAAGCTTTAGGCATTCAGGAAGTATTGAATTGAAGTGGATAAATGATGTTTCTCTTAGATTTGTGATTGTGGAAATGGATATACAATTGGTATTTGATGGATTCAATAGCCTTCTCAATATTTTTCTCATTTTGAGCTAATCATAGATGATTGTAGGAAACTCTCTGTGGCTAATCAATAGCCTTCTCATTTTTCTCTATGTGTGTATTTATGGTAATGGTCATCAGAGGCGGAGGAGCTAGGCTACCCCCCTCCCCCAAAACAACAAAACCCCCAAACCCAAAAAAAGGGGGAAAAAAAGAAATAGCAATTTTTTTTTTTTACCTTGTTAAATATATAGATATATATATATATATATTAAAGGTTTCGCCGTATATACTATACTGCTTATCCCTCTAATAACACCACTATAATTGAATTGAATGATAGAGGGGTGGACAGAGTTCCCTTTATTATTTTGTACGTAGTTTGTACACAACAAAGCATAACAGCTTAGTTAATCCCTTATATTTTAGGTAAGCCTATCAATCTCTCATCTTGCAAATATATTCTGCTTCATTTGAATAAATCAGGGGAATGAAAAGTTTATGTTTATGTGTTTCTGGTTTAGTCTTTATTGTTAATTATTCCTCAGATATGCAGTTTTCTGTTAATGGGTAGCCATGGCACATACATTACATGTATAACTATATGAGCTTTAAAGTTGAAATGATTTCTCTTTTTGCTATCGGGCTACGTAACGTCAAATTAGGATTTGGACTTTATAGAATTGAACTTCAATTTTCTTATCGACCTTTAATGGACTTGAATACTTGGAGACGACCCTTGACACATATTAGGTACTAGAGATATTCCAAGAGTCTAAATTGAAAATTTTAAGAGAAGAGAAGAAAACCAAATAGCTGACTTTTGAGTTGATTGGAGTTAAACCTCTAGTTTTATTTTTGGTACCATGAATTCCTACGACTTTCGGTTTTCTTGGCGAAAAAATATGCGAAGACCATCACCCCGGTATGAAAGAAAGGAAGAACAACATAGAACGCTAGAGTCATGGCCGTAAGCCGTACGTCCATTTGGAAAGAAAATGAAGTTAATTAATGGGGAGGAAGCGATCATATTTACCCATAAAGTCGATAAATTAAGGCTTATTTTCATTTTAGCACACCATTCCAACACGTGTCAACTAACCCCTCAACCCACTGGGGAAAAAAAGTCAGGTACTCCAACAGTACATTACGTGGGGAATTTTAGACGAATAAACATTCCACATGTAGGATTTGGGGCCCATTTTAATAATAAATTGAGGCTCTTAAATCTACATGTACGTTGTTGATTGGTGTATGAGGCTGTAGTAGAGTATCAGAATTTTCAACTTCACCCCTATTCTTTTGTCCTCCTCCTTCATTTTTTTTTCCGGTGTGCAGTGAACGTCTAGTTATGGTTTCATAGTTTCATGCCTAGTTTATAACTTCGAAAGAGATGAAGTTTAGAAGAAGTTCTATCTTAACTTTATAATACATTAATTTATATATCATTAAACGATAAGTTAAATCAAGTGAGCTATATGTATATATTACCACATATATTGCCAAATAAATTGGTGTTACTTACCATTATTCTCATTAAAATTTGGACATTACAATGTCAAGAATCAAGATGTCAAAAAATTTTAGTGATGAGATAGAAAAGAGACAACCGAATCAAAGCAACAAATTCAGTGTTGGTACCATGGAGTGTATTAAATAAATGTCAAAATTGGGGACCTTAGAGAAGGGGTTGGTAGGAGAGGTTCCATTATGTGACTTTAATGTAAGTTTTATTTTATTTTTATATTAATCACAAGATATTATGTCGAGAAAAAATAATTTAAATATAATCACAATAGATCAAGTAAAAAAACATGTAGAAGAGGAAAATCAAAACTTAAATGTTTCATTTATAGTGTATAATCGATTGAATATTTAATAATATAGTCGGCAGTCCGACTATAGAAACAGCTCGGGCTCCAACGACCACCAATTACAGGGGGCCTCGTGTGTTTTAAAATACACATGGCTCTCTATGATTGGTCGTCGTGCTCCAAACTCGGAGCCCGATCTGTTTCTATAGAATATTTAATATAGTCGTCAACTTGGAAGTTTTTTATTTAGATGATAATAAAAAAATATTACTAATTATTTATGTTTTATAATAAAGTAACAAATTCACCTCATCCAACATTCTTTGGGCAATTAGATCAAGAAAGCACACAGCAAAAGAAGACAAGAATATCTCAACTAAAGTTGATATCATCGAGTACGACGTGAATCTATAAGATACAAAAAAATTACACAAAATAATTTGAGTTTAACTATTGTAATTCACTATTGTTTTTATATGAACTATTGTTTTGTTCACCACACTAGAATAGGAACATTTCATTTGACAGGGACTTTTATTTATTAGTAGAATTTTCAAACCACACATTGATATATCCAAGTATGCTATCATTACTGAAAGATTGTAATTTTTGAGGGGCACTCCATTAATTTTATTTTTATTTTTTTTAGGGAATTAGTTTGATATTTATTGATTATTGTCAAATTGGATGATAGTGGTGACCAAGTTCCCTTTATGTTGTACACACAACAAAGCATAACAGCTTTATTAATGCCACATTTTTTAGGTAAACCTATCAATGTCTCATCTAGTAAATATTTAATTCAACACCAATCCCAAAATATATCAAAACAAAGATATAAACGTTAAAAAAAAAATTACAATGATTAAACCGTGTTGATATACTTCAATATCTTATTTTATTCTTTAGCAAATTGAATTGCAACTCGATTTTTATTATATTTTATGTTATTTTTATTTTAAGATGATAAATATTCCCATACAAGTCCACTATATCATGTAATAATAGGGGAGGGGAAAAAAGAATGTAGAGTAATAATAATTTTATGGCGGGGGCTTTATGGTTGATCTTGAGAGTGCCGGAAATTTTTATAACAATGTATCAATGGATTTTAAAAAAAATTTCCTTACAAAAGATCATATTAATAGGTAGTTCAATTTGAAAAATGGGGAGATAAAAGTAAAAGAGATCTTAGGGGAGGGATCTAATTACTATACCACAATTTGAACTATATTTAACATAATTTCTTATTATTATCATGTTAAATTAAATTAATGAATTTAAGCATAAATAAAAGAATTACTTGAAACGAACCATGTTCATCCAATGCTAAAGAAATACCAACAAATGCCAGCATTTTTGGAGAAAGAAAATATAGAGTTCAAAGGCGTCAAAGATTCCTCACTTCATTGTTTATCTGCCCACCCAAATTCATTTCCATCTGCTATCTTCAATTCTTTATTTAATAATAATATATTATATATGCATAAAAAAATCTGTCATCTTCAAACAGAAAAAATACATAAATTTGCTGTAAATTAAGGAAAAATTCGCTGATCATCCGTATAAATTAATTTATTCTGAAACAACAATATATCTTAATGATTAAACAAATTGGAAAAATTAGCAGACATGTGAGTCAAGAAAGACGGGCTTAACAAAAATTCCACTCACCGAGTGTTCAAGAAAATACTGCTCTGCTTTCTTGCGTATACATCGTGCAATTCCGGCCGTTATCCACCTCCCTCGTCACCCACGCAACCCCACCCCATCCAATATATTGTGTGTGTATAGGTGTATATATAGCCACTTTGCAGCTCCCGATTTTCCCATCGTTGAGTTGTTTCTCTGTCTGGTGTTGTTCCTATCATTCAGCTCTTAACGTTCAACAGGTACCCGCTATTCAGTTTTGACTAACACACATCAACTCATCAGGGCATGCATTTCTTGGGTGCTTTGCTTCATGCAGATATGAGATATCCACCCTTTAGTTTTTAGTCCCACTTTGTTCAATTTTCTGGGTTGATTGGATCTGGTTTTCTGGATCGCTATTTCCTGTTTGAACCTAGCTTCATATATGGGTCAGTTTTACATATTAGATCCATAAATTAAGTTCTTTGTGTCCTTAGATTCTGATTATTAGTCTGTTTCTTCGGGAACTTGATGGAAAGGGGGGCCAATAATTCCACTTTTTGTATCCTTTTACCCTTCTCCTTGGATGATCTTTTCTAATTTATACTGAAAATGTATTTTTGTCCACACTCTTTATTGGGTTAGGGCAGCATTAGTTAAGTTTTTGCTGTTATTTTGGGTGTAGAATGGAATTTATGTTACAAAACAGTAAGCTATATAATATGATATCTTTGGTTGGTAAATATATGGCGATCAAAGTGGAACTAAATTTTGCCTAACTTCATGCTTATTCTGTGAAAGTGTAAACAACAAAGATTTTGAGAATTTATATGGTCCAGTCCAATGTACACTTTGCTTTTAAATTTGATGGAATTTGTATGCTACAGGCACAATCTACTTAAACTATTCTCATCATGGCTCCAGCAGCAGCAGGGGACTCAATTAATCCAAGGGGTATTCAACTTTTCTTTCTTTTTGCTTTTTCCCCATTTATAGATTCATGCAGCCATCCTGGTTTATTTTTTTATTTATTTAATTTATGCAAGTGTTCTTTATCATCTGTTGGTTCAGTTTTCAATTCTTCTGGTTTTAGTATATGATGCTTGAGTTCATTGATAAAATAATTTTTATGACTTCTGGCCACAAGTCAGGATCTTTTCCTCAACCAAAGTTTTTCAGAAAATATTTATGAAGATTCTGAGGAAATTTTGGTTCACATAAGATATTACTGCAACATTTTGTTCATCATATTTACATGCTCATATTTCCCTATGCTTGTTTTGGTCGATAACTTAGTATCTGTGGATACTGTTCTCATAAGCTTGTATCTGTTGATTTCAATAGATGTCTGCATTGTTGGTGTTGCCCGTACTCCAATGGGTGGCTTTCTTGGCTCTCTTTCTTCATTATCTGCAACCAAGCTTGGGTCGATAGCCATCGAGAGTAGGATCTCAACCTTATATTGTGTCTTTCCTATCTGAAAGTATTGCTTTATGATTACCTACCATAATTTTCTGATTATGCTTCATCAAAATTCCAACTTTAGGTGCACTTAAAAGAGCAAATGTTGATCCATCATTAGTTCAAGAGGTTTTCTTTGGAAATGTACTCAGTGCAAATTTGGGACAAGCTCCTGCCAGACAGGCTGCCTTAGGTGCAGGGATACCCAATACAGTGATCTGCACAACCGTTAATAAAGTGTGTGCGTCAGGGTTGAAAGGTACAGCACTTCCCAACATAGAATTTGGTTCTGGCTATAGGAATAAAACTCGAATTTCCACTGCAGCAGAAATGGGCTTCTGTTTGTAATGTTCTATGTTCTTTTTTGGCCATTGCAGCAACTATGCTTGCCGCTCAAAGTATCCAGTTGGGCATTAATGATGTTGTTGTGGCTGGTGGCATGGAAAGCATGTCTAATGTACCTAAATATCTGGCAGAAGCAAGGTTGGTGGCTTATTTCTCCAAAACAAGGAACAGAATTTTGTCATTTCCTGTATACCTTATATCCAATGGGTTTCCTTTACTTTACCGGTTGAAATAAGTAATCACGGGTGAGAAAAGTGACTAGTGATACTGTCGGTGCATCTTAGGTAGAAGCTACTACTTGTTCAAGTTTCATCTCATCTAATATATATAGTTCCAATTTTTAGATGAATTATCCAAATATCATACATTATGTCAAAGATCTGCAACTGGTACACGAGCCTCATTATAAGTGTCCTATAACTATGTGTGTTGATACTTGATCTTGAAGAAGGAGAAAATAGAATCTAGGTTAGTTACTCTATCTAACATGTTTGTAAGTACTTTGTCTGGCTGAAACAAAGTTTTGCTCATAGTGTAATTATTAACTTCCACCTCATGTCTAATTTGCCTTTTTGCTGCTACGGAATGATTCTCTTGCATCAAAAAGCTCTTGCCTCTGCCCCTTTAAACATGGTGAAAAATAGAATGGGGTATAGATGTGATAGGTTGATGATACTGTGCCACCTTCTACTTATTCAATACACTGATATCACAATGCAGTTTAATTTATCTGTGCTGACATTATCTATTACAGGAAGGGATCTCGACTTGGACATGATACTCTAGTTGATGGAATGTTGAAAGATGGACTTTGGGATGTGTATAATGATTATGGTATGGGAGTTTGCGCGGAATTATGTGCTGAACAACATGGAATCACCAGAGAGGAGCAGGTTTGTCTATAAAAACACCTTTTACTTGTCAAACCACCACGGCCTCCCACCCCCCCCCCCGGGG